>JAOWBW010000785.1:0-146905 GCA_026119855.1 Campanula takesimana | reverse complement strand
TAGACCTTCTCACAGAACCAGGCATTGTGCTCCAGGGCCATAATGACACAGCTATGCGAGCTGAATTGTGTTAGGGCAATACTGTGTAAAGTATATGATCGCCTACACAAAAAGCTAGCAGTTCAAGGACATCGTGTCTACTGATTAGCGAGTAGAGTAAATATATCTTGCAAGGGGAGGTTCAAAGGGCATACCCTACTATCCTATGCAGGTTTTCAACTGCCAGACTTTATCACCTATCCTCATGAATTTCTTCATGTGGGGGATTGTTGGAAAAAGTGTGGTTTTGAAGGAAATTATGAGGAATTTCCATAAGGGTAATTTTATCAAATGGCAAATTGATTATGGGTTTGTGTTCTACACCATGAGAAGAATGAAATGAAGTATTAATTTGTCCAAAATAATTATTGGATGAATGAGATATGAATGCTCAAAGTAAATGGTTTGGACAGTGAAAATGTGGTTATCCCACATTGGAAGGGAAATGAACTTATTGCTAGTATATAAAACTTGGGCATATAGTAGTGTTCAAGACTAAGTAGCATAGAGTCTCGCTCTCGCGCGCAAGGGGGTGGGTGCAAATCAAGTTCCAATTTGGCTTGCGAGGTGCTTATAAAAACTGATCAAAACCAATTAATTGTGTGTTAATTTCGGGTTAATGGCTAATATCAGTTTTGATTCTTGCTTTTTCACAGCTACAAAAGGGAGAGTTCACAGCCATTTTGAAACACACTGAAAAGATCCCTACCATTTCTCTTTGTTGCATATTGCTTCCAATTTTTCTTGGCCTCCTTGCATATTACGAAAAGGTGATACTGTCCAAGCATAGTTCAACTCGCCGGGAAACTTAGGTGCAAAGTGCCTCCGGTCCGCACGTTCTATCCTGGGTGACTAGCGTTCCGAGCAAACTCAAGCACACGTGGTGAGGGAAGAATAAGTCTTAAGGAGACAGTGACTAGCATTGGGCTCGTGCAAACAACGATCAATTTTACTTTTCTGTGTTTCTAGTTTATTTTTGATTTATTATTCTATACTTGTTGTTCTTTCTGTTGTAAACCACTAACAATTCCTTCGTTCCACTAAAAGTTACATTTTAAACATGGATATTAAGATAAAAGTGTAAGTGGTATAATTTTTGTGAGTATGAAAAGTGAGGTAAAGAAAGAAATTAGAGTAAAGAACGCATTTGTTATAGGAGTATAATACTCCCTCCGTCCCAAAATGATATTCCCATTTGACTGTTCAAACTTTTTAACAATATGAACACTTGCTTCACTATCCATGTTTTGTTTATGCATTTTAAGCTCAAGCTGTAGAAATGAGAAGAACATTTTGAGATAATGAAAAATGGTAAATGAGAAGATCATTTTAAGACGAAGTATATAGCATGTTTTTAATATTTAAAATTTATATATGAGGGGGCTAGTTTTTTTTTTTTGGAGGTCAAAACAATAATTTTTAAAGAAAAACTAAGGGCTAAAAAGACAGAAATTACAAACCATAGGGGGCCCTTTGAAATTTGAGGCCCTGTGCAATGGCACTTCTTGCACAGAGACATCACCGGGCCTGACCACCACCACCACCATCACCATCACCATCGTCCTCAATATCATCAACAAAGGGACTTGTGTCGAAACTTGTCATACTAAAATAGTCAAGTCGATTGACATCACCGTGGTTATCCCTGTCCTCCGAGCAACATCTTGCAAAATAATGTTTTTCAATAAGATCCCAATTATCAAAGGAACCAAATTTAGTAACTTTGGACCCTATATCATTTCGACACGCGGTGCCTCCCCCTTTCTACCACTGATTATTGGGTATTGGATACCGGATGTGGTTCTCACATTTGTCTAAATGTGCAGGGACTAAAGAATAGGAGACTGCTTAAAGAAGGTGAAGTAGATCTACGTGTGGGAAATGGAGCAAGAGTTGCTGCATTAGCCGTAGGGACTTATGAAGTCACTTTACCTTCCGGATTAATTCTTGTTTTGAACAATTGTTATTATGTTCCGGATTTAAGCAGAAATATTATTTCAATTTCTTGTTTGGATAATGAAGGTTTTAAGTTTCTTATTGAGAATAAGAAATTTTCTATTTATTTAAATGATGTGCTTTATGGTATTGCTAATTCATTTAATGGCCTTTATATCTTGGATGTCAAGAATGAAAATAATGTCTATCATGTAAATAAGAAATCTAAACTAATGATGTAAATCATACTTATTTGTGGCATTGCCGTCTTGGTCATATTAATGAGAAGCGTATCTCAAAACTCCATGGGGACGGACTTTTGGTTCATGTGACTTAGAGTCATATGATACTTGTGAGTCGTGTCTTCTTGGAAAAATGACTAAGACACCTTTTACCAAGTTGGGTGAAAGGGCAAGCGACTTATTGGGGTGATACATTCCGATGTATGCGGACCATTAAGTAGCAATGCTAGGGGAGGATTTCAATACTTCATAACCTTCACTGATGATTATAGTAGATTTGGGTATGTTTACCTAATGAAACATAAGAGTGAAGCATTTGAGATATTTAGAATATTTCAAAATGAAGTAGAAAAACAACTTGGCAAAAGCATTAAAGCACTTCGATCAGATCGTGGTGGTGAATACTTAAGTCAAGAATTTGATGATCATCTAAAGAATTGTGGAATAGTTTCACAATTGACTCCACCCGGAACACCACAATGGAATGGTGTGTCCGAGAGGAGGAATCGGACTTTGTTAGACATGGTTCGATCAATGATGAGTCAAGTTGATCTTCCAATATCTTTTTGGGTTACGCTCTAGAAACCGCTGCTTTCACACTAAATCGTGTTCCAACTAAATCGGTTCAAAAGACTCCATATGAGATGTGGAGCGGAAAGAAGCCTTGTCTATCTTTCATGAAGATTTGGGGTTGTGAAGTTTTTGTCAAAAGACTTATCTCAGACAAACTTGCACACAAATCTGATAAATGTATTTTCGTGGGATATCCTAAGGAAACTAAAGGATATTACTTTTACAACCGAGAGGACAACAAAGTGTTTGTTGCCCGAACTGGTGTCTTTCTAGAGAAAGAGTTTCTCTCCAAGAAATCAGTGGGAGTAAAATAAATCTTGAAGAAATTCGAGACCCAGAAAATAACATTGAACCAATAGTGGAACAAGAACAAGAACCACAAGGAGTTGTGGAACCTGTTCAAAATACACAAGCATCTCGCAGATCTAGTAGGTTACGATTCGAGCCCGAGAGATATGGATTTCTCGTAACAGATAGTAATGAGGTAGAAATCATTGAGAATGATGAACCGTCAACCTACCAAGAGGCGATGTCTTCTCCTGATTCGGACAAGTGGCTTGGAGCCATGGAATCCGAATTGCAATCCATGCAAGACAATCAAGTTTGGAATTTGATTGATGCACCCGAAGGTGTAAAAACCATAGGATGCAAATGGGTCTTCAAGAAGAAGACTGACATGGATGGGAAAGTGTATACTTACAAAGCTAGGCTTGTAGCGAAGGGTTATAGGCAAGTTCATGGTATTGACTATGATGAGACCTTTTCACCCGTAGCAATGATCAAGTCTATAAGAATTTTGCTTGCCATTGCTGCATATCATGACTATGAAATATGGCAGATGGACGTCAAAACCGCTTTCCTAAATGGAAAACTCCAAGAGGATGTGTATATGACACAACCAGAAGGTTTTGAACAAGATTCTAAGGTATGCAAATTGCAGAGATCCATCTATGGATTGAAGCAAGCTTCTAGGAGTTGGAATCTCCGTTTTGATGAATCGGTCAAAGAGTTTGGTTTCATCAAGAACGAATATGAGCCTTGTGTATACAAGAAGATTAGTGGGAGCATAGTGCTATTCCTTATTTTATATGTGGATGACATATTGCTCATTGGAAACGACATTCCTACACTTCAGTCTGTGAAGACTTGGTTAGGAAAGTGCTTCGCAATGAAAGATATGGGTGAAGCCGCATATATTCTTGGCATTAAGATCTATAGAGATAGATCAAGGAGGCTACTTGGTTTAAGCCAAAGTACATACATTGACAAGGTCATTAGAAGATTCCGTATGGAAAATTCTAAGAGAGGAACCTTGCCCGTGTTACATGGAGTTTCTCTAAGCAAGACTCAATGTCCTAAGACAAAAGATGAGCGTGAGAAAATGAATGATGTTCCATATGCTTCGGCAATTGGGTCCATCATGTATGCCATGATTTGTACTAGGCCGGATGTATCTTATGCTTTGAGCATGACAAGTAGATACCAATCCGACCCTGGCGAAAATCACTGGATAGCCGTAAAAGCGATTCTTAAGTACTTGAGAAGGACTAAAGACTCGTTTTTGGTCTATGGAGGAATGGAAGATGATCTCGTTGTAAATGCTTACACGGATGCAAGCTTCCAAACTGACAAAGATGATAGCCGATCGCAATCGGGTTTTGTGTTTATGTTAAATGGTGGAGCTGTAAGCTGGAAGAGTTCCAAGCAAAGTACAACCGCTGATTCTACAACAGAAGCTGAGTATATTGCTGCATCGGATGCTGCAAAAGAAGCTGTTTGGATTAAGAAGTTCATAACTGAACTTGAAGTGGTTCCTAGCATTGCTAATCCAATAGACCTTTATTGCGATAATAATGGTGCTATTGCTCAAGCAAAGGAACCAAGAGCACATCAGAAATCCAAACACATACTTAGGCGTTTTCATATCATTCGAGAGATCGTTGATAGGGGAGACGTAAATATATGCAGAGTACCTACTGATGACAATGTTGCGGACCCGCTAACAAAGGGACTTCCACAAGCTAAACATGATGGTCATGTTAGGTCCATGGGTATTAGATACATGGGAGATTGGGCCTAGGGCAAGTGGGAGATTGTTGGTAGTGGTGCCCTAGGCACGTTTAATAAACGTTGTAATTGTTATCATTTATTTCATATCAATAAAGAGATGTTTTGATTATTATTGTTGTTCATGTTTACTTATAATAATCCCCGTCCCTAGTACTTGTTAAGCACTAGTATAAAGGCTAAATGGTCATGGGATGATCATGTTAGATTTATGGGTACTTGTTTGGAACAAGGTACTGGACACGACCCGCTCTATGAGATTTATGTCATGGTCTATGTCGTACATATATCTCATATTAGTTATGTCATTTGAATCCTTAGACATGAAGTTATTATAGTCTTCCACTTGATGAACATTATGTTTGACATATTCAAACGCTACTTTTAACCGAGTAGTTATAAAGGGTATGATTGGCATAATCGGAATCCCGTTGGGAAGAATAATAAGCTAAATGGATTTGTCCCTCCTCGGAGAGATGTCAAGCTTGGGCCACTCGTAGGAATGATGTTGATGAAATGTTCGGCCGGACTCAGATGAATTGATTGGATCAATGTCATTTGGATTATCAACATATTCGGAATCGAGAAAGTATTGAACAAAACAAGTTGACTGTTTGACCATGACTTGTGTTCAATGACATCGTGGACAAAGGGATTGTGACATATTCTAAAGGAATGCGAACTTGTATCTAGTTATACTATTTGGGTAGGTATGACGGTTTGCTAGAACCTAATCATATCTTATGGGATCATGTTTGAGCCCATTGCCAACTTAGTATAATCCTAGAGGGTCACACACAATAGAACGAATCTTTAAAAGGGACTATATTGGAATTTTGGAAATTCTGGACATTCTGAAGAGTGGGCGACCGCACAGTATTGACTGGGCGGCCGCACACTTAGGACAGTTTTGTACCAGTTTTGCTTCAGATAGTTGTGCGACCGCACAGGTGATTTTGGGCGGCCGCACAGTGCTGTCGGGTGGCAGATTCCTAATTTGTTTTGGAAACGAATTTTGGAAGGATTTTGACACAAGTTTCCTATTTGGAATAGGTCATACTTGTGTATAAAATACCAAATTCGGCCAGCACTCTAGGCCAATGATTTTGTGAGTCTCAAAGAGTTTGAGAGAGGGTTTATTTTGTTCCAAGACATTCTTGGTTGAGGAACAAAATAATACACAAAATAAATTCCATATAGTTCTTTTGATTGTGAAAAAGTGTTTCACAATTTGGTCTAGCAACCAAGATCAAAGAAGCTACTTTGATATTCGTTCGAAGTGTGGATACCGCTAGAGGGTGAAAATCATCATCTTCAAAGTTCTTGTTCAAGCTTTGTGATCGTGATCAAGTCTTCAAACCTCCACCAAAGACCAAGAGAATTTGATAGCCATCAAGGGTTAGTTTATTCCTTTATTCTTATGTTGTATTTGATTTAATCGTATGAACGGATCCATGGCTTTGGGTTTCAAAATTTTAAATGCTAAATTCCGCTGCGCATGTTTGATCGAAACCCAACAAAAAGGACCACACATCTTGGGAGTATTCATCTTGCACTTGCCAATGGAAGGCGCTGGCGTTGGATGTCTCGCAACAAGTACTGGTGGAACTCGAAATGCATCCCTCCGGTTAGCTCTCTGTGCTGCAGCAGCTAAACCAATCGCCCGAGCAATACTTGAAATAAATGATTTTGCAGCACACAAAGAAATAATTCCTTTCCCTTTATCAACGTCAGGACGAACCCCTTTGTCTGGCAACGGGCATAAATTAAACTTGATCCCCTCCTTCACAAAACTAATAACATTAGTTTGCCCATTGTGAGTAGAATCAACATCATAATGCCAAGGACGCCCAAGTGTAGACACCCCGCCTTGGACCTCTCATGTCCCGATTGCATACACGCTCTCTATCTTCCTCTCTTCTGTTATGTTTTGTTACTTTCCGTTAACTTTTGTTACTTTCCGTTGAGTTCTTGACTTACTCCGTTAGTCTTGGATTTGACTAAGTGACAAAGTCAACTTGAGTCTTTGTTTCATTTATTTTCGTTGACTTTCGTGATGTTCGTTAAGTTTTTGGACTAATTTCGTTAGTTTTGGGGCTTAACTGCATAACGGGGTTAACTTTTGGGCTGAAATATGAATTTCCTGAAGCTGGGATGCGCACGCCTTTGCCCTCCTTTGTGGGAGGCGTGCTCCTCCCATAGGGGGGTGGGAAGCACGCGCTTCCCGCTTCCAGAATCTCAGATTTTGCCAAATTTCCCTCCTTTTCTGATTTGTAACCCCCAAGACCATTATGCCTTGGCTTGATCCGGGGAATGGCCATCTTTGTGACCACAAACACTTCTCCAACACCTATATAAACCTCTTCATTCCATCATGAAGGAGGAGGATGATTTCTTAACACAAAAATAGTTCAAAACACACAAAAGTCTATTTTTCAAGAAGTGGTCAACACAAAGATTTGGTTCTTCTCCGTTCAAGCATAAGGTACAAGGTTTATTCTCTTCTTCTAAATTCTAAGTCTTATTTCCTTTCTTCATATTCTCATCTCTTCTAAGTGAGTATGAAATCTCCATAAAAAGGGATACAACCAAAAGGCCACTTCACTATTGAAGTTTGGCCAAGGTTACATCCCGACATTCCAAACTTCATTTAATTTATATTTCATTTCTTAATGTAATCATTTAGCACTAGTCCAACATGTAACTATTTAGCATTAAATTAATAAAATCATTCTTTTCCCCTTTTTTCTTTACATTATAATTGTTAGCATTGTTAATAAATTGAAGGACATTTAACATTAGAACACCAATAGTAGCAAGACCCGCATAAGCGGGGCGGAGTGAGTGTTTAAGTACTTCCCACTCCGTCACCTAACCCCTGAACCCTTCTCTCCCGAATCTCTGGTTTTGTACATAAATTAGGCTATTTCTAGGTTTTTCTTATGTTCCTTTAAAAACATAGGTGACGACTCTAAACAATCTAAAAACAAGTTAGACATCCTAGGATAATTCACCGCTCTAGCCAAGCCGTGGTTCCCCGGGGTATCTACAGTGGCGACTCTGCTGGAGACGTATTAGAGGGTTAAACTTGCGTTTTCATTTTTGGTGTTCTTTTATTCTGTTTTTTGGGCATTCTGGTAAAAAGGGTAGGAAGCGCGCGCCTCCGGCCTTCTTGGCCTAAAGCGCGCGCGTCCGACCCTTATTACCAGAATCGCCCGCCTCCTTTCTTGTCCTTCAATTCCATGTTTCTGTGCTAACAAATTCTGCAGGGGAAAGTTTTCTTAATTAAGGGTCAAGGCAATCCCTTGAACCCACTGATTTGCAGGTTCTCACCCAGAAGCGGGCGCCTCTGCCCTGCTTCCTCTCACGCGCGCGCCTTCCGCATAGGCAACCCAATGCGCGCGCTTCTGGGCGCATTCCCGGAACAGAACAGTGCACAGAAACAGAACAGAATGACAGTGTGTGGGCACCGGGCCTGCATACAATTTCTTTTACTTTCTGTTTGTTTTATCGGTCACACGGGTGATTCGAAAGTTGTAATTATGTGCTTATTTGTTTTTTTATTTATTTCTTTTGAAAAAAAAATAATAATAATAAAAATGTTTTGTCACATGTTAGACCTCACACTACATGCACATATTCCTATGAATTGCTCACTATCGAGTCGCACAAGTCCAACCCCAAACCCGTCGAGGCCCGTCCTAGAAAGTTTCAAGCTCCACTCGACCTTGGCTCTTTCGAAGCAGTAAACCTCAGCCCGTGGCGTAGTTCATGACTACATGCCGGGGGTGACCTTTAAGCCTCATATTCAAGCCGAGCACAAACCACACAATTCTAGTCTAGGGTCTAACACTCCGTGACCAAGTCGGTTTTTCATGTGCCGAGATTTCCCTAAACTAATGTCTTCAAATCATACATGCCAACTGGTTGCAATGGACGAAATAAAACTCCGTCCCCAAACGTGGTTATTTTGGACGAAAACAAAAATCCGTCCCCGCATGTATGATTTACTACATTAATTTAGTTTAATCCCGACACATGTAGGATTCACAAGCGTGGTGGAATCCGATGAGTATATGGGACCGCGAGATGGTCTATATACTAGTGTGACGATTCCACTATTTTCCTAGAAACCCCAAAAAGGACCACGTCCTTCCGACTTTGTAAATAAAAATAAAAAAAAAAGAGTCGTTTTTCCTTATGTGGTTGAGTCTTTTCTTGTTTGTGGGTGAAATCATTTTACTCAAAAGGTGTTTGTGGGGCCATCCTAAGATCAACCGTGTTCTCTCCATAGGTCCAATGTCTTCGAACGGCAACGACAACGGCATTCCCGTGTCCAACGAAGGGTTATTCCGCATGGTGGAAGCATTGAAAGGGCAAGTTGATACACTAGCCGAGAATGTCCGCCGCTAGGATGATTTATGGCGAGCCCGTTACGAGCATGTGAAAAACGGCCCACAAGAAAGAAGTTGCTCAACTCAAGAACCAATTGAAAGGGCTCACGAGTGAAAGAAAGGTCCAAAGCATTGATACCGGTTTGGTCAACACTCTCATGTCCTATATTGACCAAAGGCTTAGTGGGCTAAATTTGCACAAGGGCCCAAACACCGATCTTCATCAAGCTTCTCTCCTCATGAACACAATGGAGGCTCTTCCCGAAAAGTTCAAGATGCCCGATATTGGCAAGTTCAACGGCAACTCTTGCCCCAACGCTCATGTCGACTCCTACATTTGGGCCATGCTGCCGAAGAAAGTGTCTCCTCAAATAATGGCACAATGCTTCCCGCTTACTCTCGATGGGGTCGCAAAAGATTGGTACATGGGTCTTCCGATTTCCACCCGCCTCAATTGGGATGCCGCTATGCTTGCCTTCAAGTCACAATACCAAGGCAACTCCATGTTCCGTCCCACCAAGAAAGAATTGGAGAGCACCGTGCAAATGGGTGATGAATCATTGGGGGCTTCTATCGCCGTTGGAACGACAAGCTAGCCGAGATGGTTGATAGGCCTTCCAAGAAGGAACAAATGGACATCTTCTTGAAGTGTTTGAAAATGGACTACCGCACTAATCGTAGTGGGGCTTTTCACGCCGATTTCAAGCATGTATGATACGGGGGTTAGAATTGACAATTTGCTCCGAGAAGTGGCCGAGTCCTCCTATGACACAAGCTTCAACGACAAAGGGTTCCCAAACAATGACATGGAAGAATGTAGTGACATGGAAGACTACAACGACAATGAGGACTACAATGACATGGGGGATGACGACAACAATCTCCGTTTCTCTTTCTCTACCTAGTAGTAGGAATAAAAAAAAAAAAAAAAAAAAAAAAGAAAGAGTCAAAAGTCCCCTTTTGTGTGCATTAATGTTTTCACTCGTCCCATGTTAAGTGTCGAGTCTTCTTATCAAATAAAAGTCGTTCTTGTCCTTATACACTCTTCCAAGTTGTTCAATCTAATTCTTGGTAAAATGATGAAAAGATGTCTAAACAAGTTTTAGAACAAGGCCATCACTTGAACGCCTAGGGGCTAAACATCGACGCCAACATCAACGACGAAGCCAAGACAAACAAGGTGGAGCAACAATCATGAAGAAGTCAAGCAAAGTTTTCAAAAGGGGATTAGAAAAAAAAAAAAAAAAAAAAAAAAAAAAGAGCTCGCTAGGTTGAAACCATCAAATCAACCTAGGCAAAAGTTAGAGCACACAAAAAAAAAAAAAAAAAAAACGCCCCCCCCCTCAATCAAAGAAGTTCACATCAAGATCAACATCATTCCATCCACCAAAGAAGGACGAAGCTACACGACGAAGCAACAATTCCATCCCGAAGAATGGAGAATTCACAAGAACTACGGTGACCTGAGCCTCTACACTGGAGGAACGTAGGCAACCTGCGGGTCCGGTCTCATGCAAGAAAGAAGATATGTTTAGCCCTAGTGCGTTATGATGATTGGCCTTCATCTCGAACTTGTCAAGACATCTTTGTACGATTCATTTGCCAATGAATTAATCACCAAAAAGATTGAACAACTTTCTTAGATTTGGAATCATTTCGCGCTCCTTGTCGAGTCTAGGGACTTCTATTCTTTCTGCATACTCCCAATTCCTTGCAATCAAATTGGGGCTTTCCTTCTCTTCTCTCTTAATGACTTACTTGCCTTCGCGAGTTATTCAATTCAATAAAAAATACATGTCAATACTAGGGACACTTCCCTAGTCAAGTCAATGCCACTCACCTTTAGTGACAAGAGGTCCCCACCGCAAAATCACATGTCTTATCTCCTCAGCTAGAGTCAATGCACACTCCCTCATTAATCGAGTCAAAATGAAGACGCAAAAGAGATGCCCGCTAGATTGAAAACCCGAAAGGGCGGTCTAGGCAAAAAACAGGGTGCGTCATAAAAAAAATGAGAGAGTGAGAGAGAGAAGGGTAAGAGAAATGGAGATCCCCGGCCTCTAAAGAAGACAAGTTCTACATTGAATCTCCTCAGCAAGTCAATTCCCCACCGAGTCAACTTTGGGATTGCAAAGGGCTCGACAAGATATAGCACCATCAAAGGTTGTCTTGGGTTATTGGCATCATTCTCCAGCAGTGTGCATTTTTGGGTTCATGAAAAGAAGGCCCATGGTAACCAAGATCCATCCGAGAACAAGCTCATCATAAAAGGGCACGAGATTGCACAAATAATCCCTAGCTAGTCAATTGGCTTGGGCAGCAAATAGCAACAACATGTGTCTCAGTTTTCAAGGCTTCTTCAAGTATGTGCTTCTAAAGTACGCCGAAAGGCTCCCGAGAAATGGAGTAGCTCTTGCCATATCGTCTCATGTTTATTCCCTCACACGAGGACGAGTCACTCTTGCTTTGCTCAATATATGGTGACGCCCTAGGGGCTATGTGACTCAAGAACAAGGGATTCTTTTACTTCATTTGGCAATCAATACGCCCTAGGGGCTATGCTCAAGAAAGATGTGTGAAACTATCCTCAAAGTCCCTCAAAAGGGATGTCAAAAAAGCCCTCTTGTCATATGTGCCCGTGCTCGTTTCCCCAATCAAGGGTGGACCTTTCTCGAAATCAATGATGGCACTCTAGGGGTTACGGTCAAGTCTTAAAGGCTCCCTCGGCAAAGAGCAATTAACTCCCCAGCAGTATCCCCAGCCAAGTCATGTGCAACATTGGAAGCTTCCTCAATTCGGCACCGAAGGTCTCCAAGGGCTCCGCAATCTACAATCTTTTGGGCTACGGCATTACAGTAATCCGAGAAAAGGGCAGTATTGGGGCTTCGCAACCAACAGTCTTTTGGGAAACAATGCTCAAGCAATGCAATGTGGAGTAGTCTTATGGCTCCATGAAAGAGATCAAGCTTCAAAGGTCTCTCAACACTTCAAGTCAAAGGCCTCTTGGTTTTAAATGAAGACTCCGATGTTATGAATGAAGTTGATGATTTTTGTTAGAACTTTCAACGAGATCATGAAGAAAGTCTTAGAGAAAAGGAAAAAGATTCAATATGCTAAACTCTAATCAAAACAGGGTTATAGCGGGAAATGCCACGGCCAATCCCAATGTTTCTGCAATTCAGCACCCCCTTCTCCAAGATCAAAAGCACAAGGTGCAGCTCAGATAAAGTTGGGCCACAGCACTAGTTGCATCCGAAGATCCGTCATTAGTTCAACTCAAGAAGAGTCAAGCAAGCATACTCATTTGAGACTTTATCACGCCAAGACCTTATCCTCCGCGACCTCGACGGCACCGCAAGACATTACTGCATCCTTTGACATAAGCCCTCATCCATTTGGGTATCGACCACAATGAGGCCATTCATCTCCCCAGTAAGAGCAAGAAGGAGATCTCTATCAAGAATTCTACCAAACGGTACACCCACTCTCAATGCCGAGCCAATCATGAGGTAATTTGGGGCTTTACAATGAAAGGTATTCACATCCCGCCATCTACAAGCCCACGACACTTGGGGCTTTGCAATCTCTCGAAGCTTGGCATCAACGATCTCCTCTTGGGGCTTGCTCACTACAACAACAAATGGCGATTTACTCGAATGGTCCAAGAGCTGATTTATCTTGGAGCTATGCAAGTCCCTCAAAATTTGGCATCAAAGGCATTCTAGGGGATTTACAATCAGCAACCCCTCATCTCGGCATCAAAAGCCTTTTTGAAGCCCCATAACCGACAAATCTCTTGGGCTAGACATCAATCTTCGTTGGGCACGACGACGACAACGACAGAATTCAAGCGAAGCAATCTGGACTTCGACTGAGCATAACTTGATCTTGGGTTGGCTTCACAAACACACAATGGCTAAAATGGTTCACCCACGAACTAAAAAAAAAAAAAAAAAAAAAAGATTTTTTCTTTCTTTTTCTCCTTCTATTGTGCAAAATTATGTGCTTACTTTGCTTTTCTCCTAGCCTCTCCTCCAGCGTTCTCCATCATCCTTGAACTACGCTGGTCTGATTCTCTTAAGGGGATACGTAAGCAGCCTTTTGGCACGACCAACCCATCTCGCCAACCCAACATCAAGGGCATTCTCTCATCAACATCTAAAGAATGGACATTCTCCATCAAAGCATCCTCCGCGGACATAAAGAATCCATCTCCACTCAAGCGGCAATGGTAAGTGAAGGTATGAACATCATTCACGCTTTCTTCAAATCACACCGCACACAAAAGCAATTTCTCCATTCTTGCAAAATCTCTCTCTCAAGCAATCTCTGCTTTTCAAATCACAACGCACCACAAGCACAATTTCACACTTCATACAAGCACGTACATAACAGGTACCACAGCAAGTGCGGCTTCAAACAGCATACAGCAAGTGCGGCTTCAAACAGCAAGCAAATGCGGCTTCAAACAGCATACAGCAAGTGCGGCTTCAAACAGCAAGCAAATGCGGCTTCAAACAGCATACAGCAAGTGCGGCTTCAAACAACAAGCAAGTGCGGCTTCAAACAACATACAGCAAGTGCGGCTTCAAACAGCAAGCAAGTGCGGCTTCAAACAGCATACAGCAAGTGCGGCTTCAAATAGCAAGCAGATGCGGCTTCAAACAGCATACAGCAAGTGCGGCTTCAAACAGCAAGCAAGTGCGGCTTCAAACAGCATACAGCAAGTGCGGCTTCAAACAGCAAGCAAGTGCGGCTTCAAACAGCATACAGCAAGTGCGGCTTCAAACAGCAAGCAAATGCGGCTTCAAACAGCATACAGCAAGTGCGGCTTCAAACAGCAAGCAAGTGCGGCTTCAAACAGCATACAGCAAGTGCGGCTTCAAACAGCAACTTTGGTCCATGGTGGACCGCTCAAATCACCATACCTCTTCCATCAGTAAAAGTCGCTCACACAGGGAGCGCATTTCTATCCTTTGTAATTTCAAATTCCTGCTTTATCGAGTCTCTGTTTTCTCTTGTCAATGTCCTCGGCGGTTGTCTTTCTTTCGTCGACGCATTTTGCTTCGCAATCCACGTCGCCGAGGGGCTCTGTAGACACCCCGCCTTGGACCTCTCATGTCCCGATTGCATACACACTCTCTATCTTCCTCTCTTCTGTTATGTTTTGTTACTTTCCGTTAACTTTTGTTACTTTCCGTTGAGTTCTTGACTTACTCCGTTAGTCTTGGATTTGACTAAGTGACAAATCAACCTTGAGTCTTTGTTTCATTTATTTTCGTTGACTTTCGTGATGTTCGTTAAGTTTTTGGACTAATTCCGTTAGTTTTGGGGCTTAACTGCATAACGGGGTTAACTTTTGGGCTGAAATATGAATTTCCTGAAGCTGGGATGCGCACGCCTTTGCCCTCCTTTGTGGGAGGCGTGCTCCTCCCATAGGGGGGGGTGGGAAGCGCGCGCTTCCCGCTTCCAGAATCTCAGATTTTGCCAAATTTCCATCATTTTCTGATTTGTAACCCCCAAGACCATTATGCCTTGGCTTGATCCGGGGAATGGCCATCTTTGTGACCACAAACACTTCTCCAACACCTATATAAACCTCTTCATTCCATCATGAAGGAGGAGGATGATTTCTTAACACAAAAATACTTCAAAACACACAAAAGTCTATTTTTCAAGAAGTGGTCAACACAAAGATTTGGTTCTTCTCCGTTCAAGCATAAGGTACAAGGTTTATTCTCTTCTTCTAAATTCTAAGTCTTATTTCCTTTCTTCATATTCTCATCTCTTCTAAGTGAGTATGCAATCTCCATAAAAAGGGATACAACCAAAAGGCCACTTCACTATTGAAGTTTGGCCAAGGTTACATCCCGACATTCCAAACTTCATTTAATTTATATTTCATTTCTTAATGTAATCATTTAGCACTAGTCCAACATGTAACTATTTAGCATTAAATTAATAAAATCATTCTTTTCCCCTTTTTCTTTACATTATAATTGTTAGCATTGTTAATAAATTGAAGGACATTTAACATTAGAACACCAATAGTAGCAAGACCCGCATAAGCGGGCGGAGTGGGTGTTTAAGTACTTCCCACTCCGTCACCTAACCCCCGAACCCTTCTCTCCCGAATCTCTGGTTTTGTACATAAATTAGGCTATTTCTAGGTTTTTCTTATGTTCCTTTAAAAATATAGGTGGCGACTCTAAACAATCTAAAAACAAGTTAGACATCCTAGGATAATTCACCGCTCTAGCCAAGCCGTGGTTCCCCGGGGTATCTACACCAAGCAACAACTGGCACGCACTCATATCAACCACATCACAAATAGCCATATCCGTATAATTACCGATAGAAAAAAGAACTACACATTGTTCAGTTACCTTTAATTTACTGGTAGCATTAATCCATCCCACGTGATATGGAGTTGGATGTTTCTTAACCTCCAGTTGTAGTTTATCCACCGTCCCCCTAGCAATCAAATTATCACAGTGTTGGGTATGCCCACATATATCTCAGTGTTAATGTAATAGGATTTGTTAGATTTGATTGATCCATCACCTAAGTTTTATTTCAAGGACTTTAGACCCACATGTAAGAAGTATTTATACTTCATTTTTTAGGTTGTCCATTGTTATAGACTAGGCTTAGTAATAGGGCAAGAAGATCAAGATTCAAGAAAATCACATTTTGAGTTGAGCAATGCGCCTATGCGGCATGCGCCTTCTAGCGCGCCCATATAAGCATTCTTCTAAGAAATGCTATGCGCCTCACTTTGATCATACGCGCCATGCGCCCCATATGCTTAGCACGCGCGGTCTCTATGCGCCTCTTGGCTCAACGCGCCTCAATGTGTTTATTCAAGACTCAGTGATTTATTGAAGACTCAAAGACTTGAAGAGAATTCAAATTACGCCAATGAGCCAACGGTGGTTAAAAGATGATATGGGCCTAATCTGTTGACACGTGTCCATAACGGTCATATTTATGTTGAGTGTCAAAGTGGCCATAATATACGCATGCTCCAATCAACGAGTGACAGCACATCTTATCCACAAGGATTTCCAACGGCTAGTTTTTTGAAGTTCACTATAAATATCCCATAACTTCAACATTTTGAAGTTGCTGAGTTTTGCTAAGAATTTCAAGAATTTCTCTCTCAAAGCATTTGTTGAAGATTTGAAGATTGCCTTCGTATTTCCAGAATTTCTCAAGAACATCTTCATACCTTCATCCTTAGCCCAGATCTTCAAGCTATAACACTTTAGTTTCATTATGCTCTAAATCATAAAGATCTAAAGAGCATTGATCCTAAATTCACACACGCACCTCTTTAAGTTTGATCATTTAGATCCATCTTTTAGAGATACACCGGTTATTGTTTTGGATTTGTTCATTCATAGAATATTAGATATTGAGTTAGTGTAGAAGCTCAAAAGTTGTAATTTGTAACACTCACTCTTTATATAAGATCTCCATTAGAAATCCAAGACTAACCATCTTGGTAGAGGACGTAGATCTTTCATTGATCGAACCTCTCCAAATAGCTTATGTTATTATCTTGTAATTTTCTTTCAAGTTATTATCTTCACTCACTATTTGCTTGTTTACTCATTGTAGATTGATTGAACTGAATTGTGTTGTGTTGTTATTTCATTTGCCTTAGTTCCTTATTTCAACCACTTTGAGCCAAAATACTTAGAGTGTGTGTGCGCCCCTTTATAACACTTTGCGCCTATTTTCATTACTAAATTCCGCTGTGCATTTCACTCACTCACTTAGGCGCATTTCATAACGCTTACTTGATAAAGTGCGCATTTGCAATTGAGTTTTTCAAGGGTACGAAAAGAATTTTAAAACAGCTATTCACCCCCCTCTAGCTATTTTTCATACCCTTGTTGCCCTTTGGGACCAACACACAGCTCCCACGGTCCACAATGATTTCTACCTTGTTATCCGCCACAAGCCCAATAGTGCGAAAAATACCATGTCTGTTAGGGGATTCATCTTCCGCTGAAGCTGGTAAGGTCACTTTATTACACACAAGTTCATCATGGTCACTACCATCACCTTCACTATTTGGGTCCACCCAAACCTCCTCAACGGTAACATCATCCTCATTCTGTGCTATATTAACGTGCCCCCGATTAGGACACTTATTAGATAAATGCCCAGGTTACCCACAACGAAAACATTTATTTCCAAAATTCTTGGCTTATGGGTTGGGATTCTGACGTCCTGCAGTTGTATTAGTACCCTTCCCCACCGGCTGATTCGGAACAGTATCCTACTTCTCATTATTGGTTTTAGAGCCTGTGGACTGTTCGGTTTCAACTACTAGGGATTTAGACCTCGAAGATTGTCCAATATTAACGGGTTGATGGGACTTAAAAATTGGGCTAATTTGGTTATACTCAACAGTTTTATCACTAGAGATGGCCACATCAAGAGTTTGAAGAGGATATAATTGAACTTGAGATCTAATACTAGGGCGAAGACCAGTCACATACTTTTCTGTTTATTGCCCTTCTGATTCGCCCAAGTCGTTACACGCAGAAAGTGTATGAAAATTGTGCGTGTACTGATCGACAGACCGATTATCCTGCTTGCATTCAAGGAACTTCTGATAAATCAACTGCTCAAAGTCTGCAGGAAAAAATCGTTGTTTCAAAGCCATCTTTATACGACCCCATGTGCGAACGGGTAATTTATTCTGCCTCCTCCGGTTATTATTAAATTGCTCCCACCATGCATATGCCTCACCACGAAGCTTGTAAGCCACATACTGCACTTTCTTCTCGTCCAGAATGTTCATCAAGGCAAAATACTTCTCTACCTCCGAAAGCCAATCTGTGAAATCCTCCATGTCGAGCTCACCCGTGAAAAAGGGTAGATCAACTTTAATTTCAGGATACTGATCTACGGGTGTAGCGATAAAATCATCTTCACCCTCCAAATCTGGATCCTCTCCTCCGGCTGGCGGATTACAGTTGTTTCGACCGTTTCCCACAGGAACTGCATTAGCCCCTGCCCGTTGCCTTCAGCGACCACCAACCTGCAAACCCTCCAAAACCCTAACAAGATCCGCATGATGAGCTGCAACCTGTTCTTCACGCTGACGGTCTCGTTCTTTAGCTTGTCGGTGTCTTTCTTCGGCTGCTTGATTCATACGATCAATGATTGCAAGAACAGTGTCGTTGTTTCCGTCGCCGTTCACCATCTTCCTTGGATCTCACCTTACTGATACCAATTGATGCAGCGGAATACAACCTAGATCAACCATGACAGAAGATCTAGCACAAACGAAGGAATGAGACCTTCAAACAAGCCAACAATGGCTTCTAGGGTTAAAACCCACACAAAGTTGCCAAAGCAAACAATGAAAATTAATTAATCAAAACATGTTCAATACAAACTAGGAAAAGAGTATTTATTCCCTAGCAACTAATAAAACAATAACCCTAAAATTGTTTTTAACAAAATACCAAAAATACCCTCAAAACAAACAATAAAAAAAAGTCTGCAAAACTCAAAATCCCGTCTGATTTTATCGGGCATGGTCGTGCTTCAAGAACAGCACGGTCGTGCCACCAATGTCGAGCCTCCCACCTTTTTCACCCATTTCGTGCACGGCCGGGTGTTGGAACTTGCACGGCCGTGCAAGGCTGGTCCGGGCGGGTCACCTCCAGAGTCCGGGCGGATCATCATGGCTGGGATCTCAGGGAGTCTGCTTCTTGCTACATCATACACCCCCACTTTAAAACAATTGCCATGCTAGTATTGATTGTATTTGGAACACTAATTGATTAGCAAGATTTAATGGTGTAATATATGAATACTTGTAAAACATATTGGTGACCAGTCTAGATGTTTGTGTTTACGCTTGATCAAAATTATTTATTTAAGTACTTCTTTCTTTATCTGTTGTAATTGTAGATTTTGTATGAATATTAATTTTTTTTGCTTAATTTTTATGAAGATAAATATGTCTCGGGATCGTAGTTGGATGGATAATCATAGGAATCCTAATAGAAGGGGTATCACAACTGAGTTCGTAGAAGGTTTAGAACATTTTGTGGAGTTTGCTAGATCGCATCCCCAATACATACAAGATGGGAAGATTAGGTGTCCTTGCAAAATGTGTAAGAATAAAAAATTTCATTCTTATGGATTTCTGAAGAAACATCTTATGGATGTGGGGTTCATTGATGGTTACAAGATGTGGGCAGCGCACGGTGAGCACTATCCAGTTGAAACAATTGTTCAAAATCATCCCACTATCGAACGTGATCAAGCGAGGGAACTCGAATAGTTGGTTGATGAAATAGAGTCGTCTGTGGGTATGGATGATATGGTTCGAAATGCAGCCAGTCCAGAGTTCGATTGGACCCCTACTCCAACAGAAGATCCCAATCCTGATGCAAAGAAGTTTATGAATTTAATGAACTCTGCAAATGAGAAAGTTCATCCCGGTGAAAAGGCCACAGTATTGGAAACAGTGGCTGAGTTTCTTAATATCAAGGCTGATTCAAATATGAGCCAACAAACCTACAACCGTGTCATGGAAGCAATACAACGGTTGCTACCCTAAGAAAATAAGATGGTTACTAATTTTTATGACACTAAAAGTTTGTGGCGCATATCGGTCTTGGGTATGATAAAATTGATGCGTGCAAGAATCAGTGCATGCTTTTTTACAAGGAAAATGAAGGTCTCAATTCTTGTTCAATTTGTGGGCTTAGTATGTATAAGCCAGCACGTCGGGGTAGTGCGAAGCACAAGAAAAATGTACCTCGGGCACAGTTGCGTTATATGCCGCTCATACCCAGACTGCAACGATTTTTTTCATCGAAAGATACGTCAGAAGCTATGCGTTGGCACAAAGAGTGTCCTCGTGAAGAGGGTGTGATGACTCATCCTTCCGACGGAGAAGCATGGAAACGTTTTGATGCTACTTACCCCGATTTTGCCGCAGATGTTCGAAATATAAGGTTGGGAATCTGTACAAATGGTTTTTCTCCATTTGGGCCGGGGGCGAAATCTTATTCATGTTGGCCTGTTATAGTCATAGTTTATAATCTTCCCCCATGGCTATGTATGACTGATCCTTATATGTATTTGAGTTTATTCATTCCTAGGTCGTAAAATCAAGGCAAAAATGTTGATGTGTATCTTCGAGCTCTCATGGATGAACTAAAACAGTTGTGGAATGACGGTGTGCAGACATGGGATGCCTTCAAGTTACAAAACTTTAACATGAGGGTAGCAGTGATGTGGACAATTAATGACTTTCCTGCGTACGGTATGTTGTCAGGATGGAGCACTCATGGAAGATTGGCATGTCCGTATTGTATGGAAAATATTGATTCATTCAGACTCGAGCATTATAAAAAGCAGTGTTGGTTTGATTGTCATCGACAGGTTCTTCCTAGTAACCATCCATTTCGTAGACAAAAGAATGAGATTATAACAAGCTTGACTGAGATGGTAAACACCCAAGTAAACGCCCAAGTTGAACGAATGCGGGAGGAAATTCGGGAGGAAATGGAGCAACAAATGCAACAAAAAACGTAAGAAATGATGAGGTCTATACTCTAACAACAGCAACAACAGCTTCCTAGCGGTAACAACTCTAACTCTTTTATTGGGCAATACTTTAATTCAAATATAAGTGGATGGAGGGGTGGCCGTGGTTGTGGTAGCAGCTCCCAAACTCATAAGAGTGGTAATGGTTGATGTTTTTACTTGATTTTCTTTGATTTGGAACGAGGATAACTAAAACACTTTTAGTACCCTTTTTTATTTGGTTTGTAAGGTTGTGTGTTGTTTTGAATCGTTGTTTGATAAGTTGTTTTGGATTATTAAGTACATGTGTTTAGAATGGTGGGATTCCTAGTACTAGTTATATTGTTAGAAGTATTGTAATATATGTGGTCTTTTTACATGTTACATGAGGTTTTTTTTGTATTTTAAATTGTTTTTTTTTAAACTGCTCAATTTACCCACAGAAATTTTCGTGGGTAAATTCATTTTTATATTAAATAAAATTACCCACGGAATATTCCGTCAGTAAAGTTACAATCACCGACAAAAAATAAATAGTTATCGACGGAAATTTCCGTCATAAAATCCGGCAAGTTCTCAGCCGGTGACCGGAGAAATGTTTTCCGACAGAAATTATCTTCATTTTCCCACGATTTATTTTTCGCTTCCAACGGACTATCCGTGGATACTACCGACGGAAATTTCCGTCAGTATTACCAACAAATATTTACCCACGGAATTCCGACGGACGATTTCCGTGGGTAACGTTAACTTACTGACGGAAATTGTGATTTACCCACGGAATATTTCGTGGGTAAAGCCCGTCTTTCTAGTAGTTAACTGCCCCAACAACAATAGACCAGCCCCAACACCACAACCCAGTGCTCACACCGCCACTACCAACCACCACCCGAAACCCTCCTTGCTCTTCGACAGTGGAGATACTCACAATGTAACCAACGACCTCAATAATCTTGCACTCCATTCACCATATGACGGGACTGACGAACTACTAATTGGTGATGGATCTGGCCTCCCTATCACTCACACTGGTTCCACCTCTATCCTTACTCCCTCTTCTAAATTCTCACTTAATCATGTACTTTGTGTTCCTTCTGTGTCTCGAAACATTCTGTCAGTTTCCAAATTTTGTCTTGATAATAATTGTTCTGTCACCTTCTTACCGTCCTCGTTTCTTGTGAAGGTCCTTCGCACGGGAGTCACACTTCTGGAAGGCAGTTCTAGTTCGGGCATCTATGAATGGACTCCTCCCTCTCCCACTGCTCAGTCTGTCTCCACTTCCGCTGTTACCACGTGGCATCATCGCTTAGGACATCCATCCCAGTTTATTTTACGTCATCTTAGCAGTAGTTTCAATTTACAAATTCCTAGTTGTTCTAGTTTTCATTGTAATTCTTGTGACTGCAATAAAAGCCATAAATTACCATTCTCTGAAAATTCAATTAATTCTAGTGGTCCTCTTGATGTCTTATACAGTGATGTGTGGTCGTCTCCTGTTACCTTTTATGATGGTTTTAAATATTACATCATCTTTGTTGATCATTTTTCCAAATACATTTGGCTTATCCGTTAAAACACAAAAATGATGTCACTTCCGTCTTCTCCGAATTCAAATCTCGAGTGGAAAAATTCTTCAACCGCTCCATCATCACCATCTTTAGTGATAACGGTGGTGAATATATTGAACTTCGTCCTCTTCTCATTTCCCATGGCATCACTCATCTTACCTCTCCTCCCCACACACCAGAACACAATGGGTATTCTGAAAGACGCCATCCACATATTGTTGAAACTGGTCTTTCCCTTCTCACTCACTCTCATATGTCCTTCACCTACTGGCCTCTCGCCTTTGTCACTGCCAGCTACCTTATTAACCGTATTCCCACCCCAGCCTAAACCTCAAATCACCTTACTTGACCCTTCTCGGCCAACCCCCTAACTACCATAAACTCCGCAGCTTTGGCTGTCTCTGCTACCCATGGCTTCGTCCCTACACAAAACACAAAATTGAACCCCGTTCTTCTCCTTGTGTGTTCGTTGGTTACTCTCCCACCCAAAGCGCCTATTACTGTCTTGATCCAAAAACTCACAAAATCTATGTCTCTCGACACGTGAAATTTGTTGAGATTGAGTTCCCCTTTTCGAACACAAACTCTGATCCCCACCGTCCTCCTACCCTCACTAAGTGGTGTTATTTCTTTCTTCCTATTATTATCCCCTCTCCAGTCTCTACCTCCTCAACATCCCCCACTACACACCCACCTCCCTCCCTTGCCAAATACCTCAATAAACCAGTCACCCCCACCTCGGCAGTAGCAGTAACCCCACCTGTCTCATCCTCTGTTACCTCGTCTCCATCACCCACACCCTCTCCCGAACGTCATCCCATAAACCGACCTGTCACTAGACTCCAGAACAACATCACCAAACCCATAAACAAGCTTAACCTTCATGTCTCTCTTCCACAATCAACTACTGAACCCACAACTGTTACCCAAGCACTTAAAATTCCCGTCTGGTGTGATGCTATACAGGCTGAGTTCGATGCCCTTACCCGTAATCATATATGGGATCTTGTACCACCGGACTTATCTCAAAATCTTGTGGGTTATAAATGGATCTTTCGCACAAAATACAAACCTGATGGTTCTATCGATCGCCACAAAGCTCGCCTGGTTGCAAAAGGGTTTCATCAACGTCCAGGCCTAGACTATTCTGAAACATTTAGCCCGGTTGTCAAGCCTGCCACCATTCGCACTGTTTTATCTCTGGCTATCACAAACAACTGGCCGCTACGACAGGTTGATATCAACAATGCCTTTCTCCAAGGCTCCCTCACTGATGATGTCTTTATGGCTCAACCACCGGGGTTTGTCAGCACCACTCATCCCACACATGTCTGTAAGCTACATCAAGCTATTTATGGCTTGAAACAAGCTCCTTGTGCGTGGTACACTAAACTCCGGAACTACCTACTGCCTGTTGGTTTTCACAATTGTGTTTCAGACTCTTCTCTGTTTACTCTACGACACTCTCAAGGCTGCATTTCTTGCTTGTGTATGTCGATGATATAGTTATCAAAGGTTCTAACTCTTCCCCTTGTTGATAACTTTATCTCCTCCTTTGCTTCACGGTTCTCCCTCAAAGACCTCGGTTCCCTTTCATACTTTATTGGTATTGAAGTCATTCCTCACTCTTACGGTCTTTTTCTGAGTCAACAAAAGTATATCATTTATTTACTCACACGCACCAATATGCACGATGCAAACCCAGTTCCCACACCCATGGTACCGCACCCGGTCCTCACTGCCCAGTCCGGCTCTCCTCTTCCCGAACCCTCAGAATATCGAGCCATTGTCGGATCTCTCCAATATTTATCTCTCACTCGATTTGATCTTTTATTTGCGGTTAATAGACTCTCTCAATATTTTCATGCATCTACTGACCTTCATTGGAAAGCTTTAAAACGAGTTCTTCTCTACCTAGTTGGTACCAGTTCTCATGGACTTCTTCTCCATCGTCAATCTCCTGTCTCTTTGCATGCCTTCACTGACGCTGATTGGGCAGGCGACTCTGATAACTACATCTTGACCACGGGTTATGTTGTGTACCTTGGCCGCAATCCCATCTCATGGAGCTCTAAAAAACAACGTACTCTCGCCAGGTCATCTACCGAGGCTGAGTATCAAGCAATGGATGCTACTACAGCAGAAGTTCTTTAGCTCCAAAACTTGCTCCGTGAACTTGTTGTCAACATTTCTGGCCCACCTGTTATCTACTGTAACAACTTGGGGGCAACATATGTTGCTGCAAACCCCAAGTTTCATTCCAAGATGAAACACCTCGCACTAGACTATCACTTTGTACGAGAACAAGTTCAAGCTTAACTCCTGCGCGTCTCTCACATCTCCGGGTCGGATCAGTTGGCGGATGCTCTGACTAAAGCTCTTCCTCGCGCCCGTTTTCTTGAGTTCATGTCCAAGATTGGTCTCTCTACTCGGTCGTCCATCTTGCGGGGGCATGATAATGATAAAGATCCACTGGATCCCTCTCCTACTTAGACTTATATTCTTCCCTTGTTTATCTTGTACATATCTAGTTATATTTAGAATATTATTCAATGTAATCATATACTTAGAATAGAGCTCTTGTTCATGTATATATACTCATTATTATTATCAATAAGAGTTGAGACTTTCTACACATATTTTCTGTATCTATCACTTCTCATATTTTTAGTTGTCTAGTTAATAGCGTTCATCTTCAGTATAGGAGATGTTTCATATATGCCTTCCCGGCAAGTCACGTAATCTTCATTTTCAACTTAGCTCTTTTAATTATATTTTATTACAAGATTTACTTTATTTAGATGTTTGAGGACCTTCATCCGTTGTTTTTGTTACTGGTATCAAGTTTTATTTATCTATTGTTGATAATTTATCCAGTTATGTATGAATATTTCCTATGTTTCAAAAAAATGTGCTACTATCTTTACTGAATTTACATTCCCCATTGAAAATCAGTTGATACGTAAAGTCAAAACAATAAAAAAGATGGATGCTTGGAGTTAATTAACATTAGGTTTGCCTTCTACTTAATATAAAATGGGCCAAAATACGTTTATCCCCCAAAGTATTCACGCAATCCCACTTTGCAACCCAAACCGAATTTTGTCCCAAAGTAACACTCTAATTTGCCTTTAATCCCACTTTGACCCATGACCACTAACGACGTTAGAAAATTAATGAGAAATGGTCATGCGCGTGTCACATGAGGGATGTTTTTTTTTTTATCATTTCTTTGAAAAGAGAAGGGCAAAAATGTCAATTCGTTATTATGGTGACATTTGCTATCTCCACCCAACCCCACCAATCAATAACCACCACCATCGTCTTTTCCAAAATCCAGCCACCACCTACACCACCACCCAAATCTGACAGCCACCACCACCACCAATATTCCTCCAAAATGACTAATTTCACAAAATTAGAGAACAAATTAGCAAAACAAAATAACAATAAATTTTTCTTAATCACAAACAATTCAATAATCCAAGAGTAGCCAAGCAATGAAGAGAAAGTGGGGGCGGACATGGCAGACGAACATGGAAGGGGGAGGGGTGATTTCATCACTGGATCTGGATACCATAACAAAGAGGACGTGGGGCTTTTACTCGGGGAAGAGGAGCAGGGGGCAGAGGCGAAAATTGAAGAACCCAATAGATTTGAAGACAACAATTCATGGTGCGAATTCATGGAGAAAAAAGGGGCAGCGAGGGCCAGAGAGAGACGAGAAAGTGGGGAGGAGAGAGAGAGACGAGGAGGCAAATTGCAAGTTGAGGTCCATGGCTGGTTGTCACTGTTCACGATGGTGGTGGCTCACGGTATTAAGTTTGAAAAGGAGACGGTGGAAGAGGAAGGTCATCTGGGTTTGAATTAGGGATGGTTTGAATAAATTTATTTTTCTTTTTTAATTATCTTTTTATTTTTCCTTTTCTTTCTCTTTATTGGGTTATTTAATATCGTTTTTGTATATACGTTATAATCTTCCATTTTTTAATTAATTATGTTGTTAGTATATACTCCCTCCGTCCCAGCAGAAATGGCACCAACTTTTGGGACACGGAGATTAAAAAAAGGTAGTAGGTGTGTGGTACGTAGAAACTGAAGAGAGAGAATGAGTGGGATAAATAGTAATGTTGCTTGAATAAAATGAGTGGTAGAAAATAAAGAGTGAGAATGAGTGAGGTTAAATAGTGGGGTTAAAAAATCATCTATAATGGTTAAAAAATAAACAGCCCCACACATAGCAGGCTTTCGATAATCACCCATATGTCGCAATGAATTAAATAAAAAATTCCAACTGAATTACTATTACTAGACGAGAATTTATCTCTACTCTGTTTTGCTTGACAACAAATGCCACAAATCTCTTTATTAATACTACTACGATGAATAAAAGGCAACAAACTAACTACTTTACTTGATGGATGTCCCAGCCGTTGGTGCCACAACTGATAATCCCCGGAGTTCTTAACACCGCAAATGCGCGATCCTGCCGATCTTCTCAAATAGTACAGCTCCTCGTTTTTTTTCACCCGTTCCAATCAATATCTTCGAGTCCCGGTCCTGTATGACAAGAAATATGTCAGAGAATTGCACTAGAGCATTGGAATCACGAAGCAACTGAGAAATAGAAAGTAAATTGCAGTTGAAACCCGGAGCATATAACACATTTTTTAAAATTAAATTTGGACTGATAACATCTCCTTCCTTGTTGGTGATCGCATAGTCTCCATTTGGTAAACCTAGGCGGTTAGCCTTAATAATGCGATTACATTGGAGCAGAGAGATATTTCCTGTTACATGTCGATTAGCGCCGCTATCGACAAGCCAAGGTTCATTATTTATCTTACCAATCATGCGGTCTGTTGTTCGGCCAGTTGTGTGGTCAGATGACTGCACATATGTTTGGACATAGTTCTTGAACTGGCTTCACTGCTCTGCTGTAAAACCCAACATAACTGCCCGTTGTGCATCGGTCATTCCAGCCCTTCCTTCTTCACCAGTCTGCACCGAGTTGGTTTTGGTGCTAAGTTTGCCTTGATCTTTTCCTGCCCCTGAGAGTTGGATACCTCCTTTTCCTTTCGTATTCTTCACCCGCTGATCTAACCACCATTCTGGGTAACCCACCAGCCTATAGCACGTAGTCACATCATGACCCTTCTTTTTACAGTGACAGCAAACAACATTACTCACATCTTTTCTTTCTGAGGAACCACTTGCTGAGCCACCTGTGCCGACAACTGTCTTGACAGAAAAGCTGATAGGTTCCAAGTATTCTTCGTGCACACTGCCACGAACCCTTTCTTCCCTCACAACCATAGAGTACGCCTTATTAACACTAGGCAATGGTTCTGTGTTTAGTATGGTTGACTTCACAGTGTTAAATTTTAAAGTCTCTAGTCCCATAACAAACTGATGAACCTTCTCTTCTTCACGCCGTTGAACCAGCTTCGTGCTAACATTACACTTGCAACCTGCACATGAACAGGCCGGAAGTGCATCAAAGTCATTCAGTTCGTCCCAGAGTTTCTTCACCCGTCCATAATAAGCCGCCACGCTCTCACCCTTCTGTTGTTTACAGTTGGCGAGATCGGCCATCAATTGTTGAACCCTTGGTCCATTACCGACTAAAAATCTCTCATTCAAATCGTCCCATACCATCTTCGCATCTTCCACATAAGATACAGTTGAACGAAGACTAGGCTCAATAGTGTTGAAGATCCAAGAAACCACCATTGAGTTCACGGTATGCCAAAGCTCTAATTCAGAGGCTTTGGTAGGCCGTTCGATCGTCCCATCAATGAAAGAGGTTTTCGTTTTGGCCCTCAATTAGCCCCTGAAAACCCTAGCCCGCTCTTCATAATTCTCCCCCTTTAATTGAACATGGGTGAGAATCATGCACGGGTTATCACTTGCCGCCAGAAAATATGGAGAGTGCCGCTCATCAATGGCCGCCACCTTTTCTCTACTGTCTTCTCCGCCTGGCATCTTTTGCAAGCTCTGGATACCAAGTTAAAAACCGTGTATGAGGAAAACTTTGGAATTCTTTTCCTTGATTAATTCGGCAAAATACAACAACGTTATATACAGTATAACCTTCTTGCTGGAGGGGTCAATTAGCCCTAGAAATTAGCTAACAAAATGATTTCTTACCTAACTTAAAATGTCTATTTACAAGGAAAGAAGATATACAAAATAAGGAGGATATTGACGATATCCCGTCAATATCTCAACAGAGCCTAAGCCTCTATTGCACTAGAAATTCAAATGGTTTCCATTTCCATCTCGTTAGTTGGGTATTTCTCTAGGGTTAATGACAGATTAGGGCCTGAACTCCAGGGGGGGTGCGTCTAAAAGGGGCCTGGTTTTTTTTTTCCCCGCTAGATCAGGGCTCCAAATCAATTTTTTTTGGCAATTAGGGGCTTTCTGACGGAATTCGTTAGAAAATCAGTTAAGTGACCATGTGCATGACACGTGATTAACAGATCAGTTAGTTTGAATTCATAGTAACTTTGAAGGGGTTAAATTATATGTTTTAAAAGTATGGGGGAGTGAAAAAAAATTATATCCCCTTCATCTCCCTTCTTTCACACATATATATACACGCACGCACACATATATATACACGCTCTGTATCCCATTTCTCTCTCTCTCTCTCTCCTTTCCTCACCTCCAGCACACACTCCGGCAGCCGTCAAAGTTCCCGGCGAACCCCCAAACACGACCTCTCCTTCAAACTCTCAGTCTCTAACCCTAACCATTCACACAAAATCCCCATCAACTCTTCCCCCAATTTCACCATTTCTGAATCCCACTCCGCCACCGCCTCCCTACACATATCCGGAATCGCCTCTCCAAATTTCGCCATTTCTGGTTGATTGCTCGTTGAAGGATTTGATGACGGAGATTATGGAGTCGATTGCGGTTTGGGGGACGGTGTGATTGACGATCTGGAAGAAGCCGAGTGTGGAGGAGGAGTTGCGGATGGCATCGACGATGGTTGACCGGGGAGCGGAGAGGTCGATGACGGGGATGGTTAATTCGGGTTTTGCTCCGTTGGTGGGTTTTTTTTATTTTCCCCCAAATCGTTAGAGAAGAAGAAGGGTTCCCCCCCCCCCCCCCCCCAAATCCTCCTTCTCATGTATTGATTTTGAGTAAGAAGGTGGTTGATGATGGTGCTGGGTTTGTCTTATGGTGGTGGCTAGATATAGAATTGGCCGGAGATGTGGCCGGAGTTGTTGTAGAAGAAGGTGGGTTGGGTTTTGCTCTTATGAATTTGTGCATCATGATATTGTACATTTAATGGTATTGTATATGTAACTAATGTACAATAGTTTTTATTTATGTTTCAAAAAAAATTAAGAAAAACTCAACAAGTCAAAATTATACTAGAGCATGTCTAAAACGGTTAATTAACATATAGGCATGAAAATTATTTTTGAAAAAGATCATAAATTTAAATTTAAAGTACTTACTGTATTATTTAATATATAAAAATGGTTAATTGACATTTAGGACATAAAAATATTTTTGCAAAAGATCAAATTTAAATTAATTTTTTGTACAAAAATTTATGTTAAATTTGCTTAAAATTTTAATATGATAAATTATGCATTAAAATAATACAAAAATACATATTATTTATTTAAGATAATTATTTATTATTTTGGCATTTTAAATAATTATATTGATCTTAAAGAAAAAATTAAATATTTTTGGTCAAAAATAATTATTTAATCTTGGAAAGATATTTGGTTTTTCTAACCCTTTGAATTTAAGAATTTGCTTTAAACCTCTTGATAGCAAATATCAGTTCAAACTAACTGATCTGTTAATCATGTGCCATACATGGTCACTTAACTGATTTTCTAACGAATTCCGTCAGAAAGCCCCTAATTGCCAAAAAAAATGATTTGGAGCCCTGATCTAGCGAAAAAAAAACCCAGACCCCTTTTAGACGCACCCCTTGGAGTTCACTAATCTGTCATTAACCCATTTCTCTATAACCTCCTGTTCTTTTTTTGTGATAATATCACGCTTCTTCACATGTCCAAGAACTCGTATATCATGCTCGTGCTCCGCTTGTAGAGATTGATTTACATTTTGTTCGTGATTTATATCAAGAGGAAGTCTTGTGTGAGACGGTCTCACACATGAGACGGATCTTGACAAGAGAGGAAAATGGGCTTGCCCGCCCCACCCATATGGAGGCAAACCATTTAATCTCTCAAGGAGATCCGTCTCACGTGAGATGGATCTCATACGAGTTTTTGTCTTATATCAATGGGGCTTTCTACAATTACATCATATATCTCCTCATCCGAACAACTAGCTGATTTATTAAATATAGGAATATGATTAGGATATATTTGTGTAAATATTATCTTCCTAGAATAGTGCTGTAGTAAGTCCAAATCCTCTGTACCACTTTGTGCGCCACTTCATGTGTCACAAGTGATCTAATGGCTCACAATTGTTAAGAGTGGTATTATTGTAATATTCTGCAAACATGTGAACGGTTAGATTAGAAGTGGTACATGAAGTGGCACACAAAAGTGATACAGGAGATCTCGACTCTCTTTATACTCCCTCTGTCCCAGACTAAGATTCTTACTTTTCTTTTTAGTTTGTCCCATACTAAGGTTCTTAGTTGCTTTATTACCTAAAATGGACCATGACACCCACTTGTCATTCTCACAACAAAAACTCCCTACCCATTTTATCTCTCATACTTTCTCTTACTTACTTTTTCATACTCACAACATTTACTTTTTCTTAATCTCCGTGTAAAGTCAAACTAAGAACCTTAGTCTGGGAAGGAGGGAGTAAAAGATTAAAACCGTGTAATACAATTTTTCTTTTTCTTTTTTAAAGAAAATGTAAGTCGGTTTCTTTGACTTCTCGTGTATGGATGGCCAAAACCGGTTCCGGGCCCGGTTCCGGTTCGGCATATATGTGACCCTGAACCGGGCCGTGCTTACCACGGTTCCGGTTGGCACAATCCGGTTCCGGTTAGGTTCCGGTTCCGGTACGGTTCCCTCCCCCTTTAAAATTATTGAAAGACAAGGGATTTTCGGTCCGGTTCCGGTCCGGTTCGCCATTATGTGAACCGTAACCGGCCGGGATGAATGGCGGTTCCGGTTACTCCGGTTCCGGTTTATTCGCCGGTTTGCTCCGGTTCCGTGCTTTTCCGGTCCGGTTCCTGTCCGGTTTTCCGGTTCCGGTTCCGTTTGGCCATCCCTATTCTCGTGCCTTCGTGCCTTCTCTCTTTCTTTCTTCTTCACTTCCATTACTCTTAATCATTCTTACGCATGTGATTATTTCGTACTGAGATCAGATTTGAACGACACTAACACCATAATGGGATAATTTATTTTTTTGTTTCACAGGGAAATGGCCTAAAACATTTTTATTACTTTAATTTGACGGTTTATTATTCACTTCATTTTATAGTCAATGTCACACTTGAGTTGAGTTGTCTATATTTTGAATGAGCATCATGGTAAAAGTGTACAAAAATCCTTTTTTACTTAAAAGTATTAACATAGTATCTATTTTTTAAGGAAAAACTATTATACATATTTTCTGGATGAACCAAAAAGAAAAACACCTAAGAGGAATGGCGAAAGTTGAACATAGATTTCAGATATTAAAAAAATTGCACATTTCTTTTTTAGACTAGTCTGTAATATACGCACATGTTAAATAATCTAATGGATTATCACAATATTGTAATGTAACATTCATACTATATGTAACATATGCATGCATATTTCAAAATAAGCTTCTTATTAATTACATATTTCAAAATAAGCTTTTTTTTTTTTTTTATCTCCACGTATCTATTTTTTAGGAAAAACTATTATACATATTTTCTGGATGAACCAAAAAGAAAAACACCTAAGAAGAAAGGCGAAAGTTGAACATAGATTTCAGATATTAAAAAAATTGCACATTTCTTTTTTAGATTAGTCTGTAATATACGCACATGTTAAATAATCTAATGGATTATCACAATATTGTAATGTAACATGCATACTATATGTAACATATGCATGCATATTTCAAAATAAGCTTCTTATTAATTACATATTTCAAAATAAGCTTCTTTTTTTATCTCCACGTATCTATTTTTTTAGAAAAAACTATTATACATATTTTCTGGATGAACCAAAAAGAAAAACACCTAAGAGGAAAGGCGAAAGTTGAACATAGATTTCAGATATTAAAAAAATTGCACATTTCTTTTTTAGACTTGTAACACCCCGAATTTTCTTATAATATCTGAGCATTTAATGGCATTAAATATCCATAAATAACAATATTAAATACTTCAATTTAGGGTTCACAACAGCCCCTTAATTAACCACAAATTCACAATAATAGCGGAAGCGTAACTTAACATGTCTTGGTAGGTAACAACCTTAACCTTCAATGTACTTCATCTTACATCAAATAATAAACGTACTTAAAACTACTAAATTAAGAATCTTCAATCCACCGTCTTTCTACGACTGCTTTCCTTGTCTTGTCCTTCTACTTAAATCCTGAAAACAAAATTTATAAAGAAGGGATGAGCGAACGAATGCTCAGTAAGTTCATACGTGGCCTCTCCGGTTACTAAGGAGAGACGACCAGAACGAATACTATGAATAACTTTTTCAAAGATAAGTTCAGTTACTTTTGGATGCAAGGCTGCAGAACAATACAGTCTTATTACTTTTAGGATTTTACTTTCAAAGGATTATGGCACTACAATCCAATGGGATTCATTCAAGTTTCCGTCAATTCCTTGGTAACGTACATTATAACCTCAATGCCAAAGGTACAATTTGTACACCTAGCTTCTTCAGTCAATAGTGTGGGTCGTAACATATATGGTATCCACACACATATGCTCGGGGTCTAGAATCATCCTTGTAATCAGACAATTCCTGAGAGAAGGCATGTGATCACTCATGCAATCCCTAGTTTAAGGACGAGTCTTTTCTAACTGGACTGTCCGTCAATGTCTTTTCTAACTGGACATTGGATGCCTTAACGAGTAAGCGATTAACTTACAAGTTAAAATTAAATGCCTTAACGAGTAAGCGATTAACTTACAAGTTAAAATTAAATGCCTTAACGAGTAAGCGATTAACTTACAAGTTAAAATTAGAACATACCATGGTACAAGTATATGATACAAGTTTCAAACTTCGATACTTAGTAGATCGATGGGGACATCACTAAGTATAGATTCTTTCAAAGAACGTTCAATAACGCAGAGTTCATTCAAATACTATCATGCCATACTGATAGCTAACTTTAGAAAGAAATACCGAATTCCAATAAACAGGAGTTCAAATACTGTAAGGAACGTAATCCCTTACCTGAATTGCTTTTCCTCGCAATCTCCTCTCTGTGCAAATCTACAAGGCACGGAGTAATTTACTTTAGTACTCTCTACATTGTTAACTATTTCTACTTAGTTAACTGAGAGATGCGTTTTAACTTCTTTAGTTCGTTACTTCTTTCTTTACGTTTCAGTTTCTGACTTTGATTTACTAGTCAGTCCTTTAACTTGATATAATTGCAATTAAGTCCTTTAACTTTGGGTTAATTACAATTTGGTCCCTCAACTTTGGGTTAATTGCAAATTGGTCCTTCAACTTTGGATTAATTGCAATTTAGTCCTTCAACTTTAGTTCAATTACAATTTAGTCCTTCCACTTTGGATTAATTGTAGATTAGTCCTTCAACTTTAACTCAATTGCAATTTAGTCCTTCCACTTTGGATTAATTGCAGATTAGTCCTTCAACTTTCCTTTAATTACAGAAAGGTCCTTGGACTTTGGTTTTGTTCATAAGGTCCCCTAAGTTTCTCTTTTTAATCACTTAGGCCCCTCTAACTTCAAAGTTTCCCTTTTTCTTCCTTCTATTTTAATTCTTTTCAGTTTAGTCCTTTTCTGTTAGGAAACTAACTGAAATTTCTAATCTTTTTCTTTCTCGTTAACTTTTTAACTTTAAAGGTCTTCCAAGTGTTTATTCTATTTCCTCAAGTTACTTTTCTAACTTGTTAATAATTCTTTTAATGATTTTCGTTTTCTTTCCATTAGAAACTTAACGGAAACACTAACTTTCCGTCCCAATTCTTAACATCTTCAATCAAGAATCAACACCCATAATTCCTCATCATGGCCGAAATATGCATGATCCAAAATCCATTGATTTGATCAATTTTCTAGTTCTTTAAATTTTTTCTAAATTCCCAAACATCAATATTATTTACAATACACTTAACGAGTATCGTTTAAATCAACAAAAATCAAATTTTTTTCCATGGCCTAGGGCATTCGGCCGAAACTGGTTCTTGGGGGAAATCCATATTTTTCTTCTTTTGATAAACCCAATTCAACCTCAATAATTTATATATTCTATTCCCAAGCCTTGCATAATATAAATCAATTCAATTCAAGATTATAAAATCAATCTTAAAAATAAACTAGTATCAAGACTACTACAATTTATTTTTCATACTATTTAGATCAACTCCAAAATCCTTTAAAATTTTATCATAAATCACTAGCATGCAAAAACCCTAAAATTTATATTCTTAATTCATGCATAACTTATGATTTACTAATCCAAATTCAACGAAACAAATTTTGGAGAGTAGTTAGTATTACCTTGAGAATGATCGGATTGTATCTTCGAAACAATGGCCGGAAAATTTCTTCTCCTCCCTCCTAGAGATCGGCGGCTATGGTAGAAACTAGGGTTTTGTTTTTTTTTTTTTTTTTTAAGTTTATGATAATAAAGAATTCTTAGGTTGACTAACTCATTTATTTATACTTTGGATTAATTCTTAATTGGGTTTGGGTTTACTCATACAATTTCGGGCCAATCCAAATCCCTTGGGCCCACTTCTTTCAATTACTTTGTAACTCTAATTATTGTTTAATTAAGTTACAAAAACCGAAAATAAAATAAATACAAAAAAATTCCGGTTGTTACAAGACTAGTCTGTAATATACGCACATGTTAAATAATCTAATGGATTATCACAATATTGTTGTACATGGAGATAAAAAAGAAGCTTATTTTGAAATATGTAATTAATAAGAAGCTTATTTTGAAATATGCATGCATATGTTACATATAGTATGCATGTTACATTACATGTAATCTAAAAATAAGACAGTAAGTGAAAATCCACTATTTCACTTAAACAGTTAACCAGTCAACTTTCAACCACTATTCCTTCAGTCCCATAAATTATCAGGTTTTGATTGTCTGAGTATTTTGATTAACTTTGATCAAATATATAAAAAAAAAATGTAATTATTCTTCAAAATTCAAACCAAATGACTCAGCTATATATCCACCGCAAAATTTATTGTTGACCCACCATTAGAATATATCATCAATAACTATTACTCCCCCTGTCCATAAATGAATGTCCATTTTCAAAAAATCTTTGTCCCAAAATGAGTGTCTTTTTTGAACATAACTTTGTCCCTAAATATTTTTTTTCGAAAATTTTTTCACCGGTCTCTTTATACGTGCAAAACTAAATGTTTGGAAAGGAGATTACAAGATTATATATGAATATTTGCTAGCAAATTGTACATAAAGTTGAGATTTTCAGTGTCCCTTAAAATGAGATTTGGACACTCATTTAGGGACAGAGGTAGTATTAAATTTCATTTAAACAATTAATATTTATAATTCTTTTGTTATTCAATCAAATTAACTAAGGGCTCGTCTGTTGCACAGTTTTAAAAAAAAAACTGATATTTTTTAAAACGCATATTCTTTTTGGACGCTACTATTTTGAGCGGCTAAAATGGGTCAAGATTTTTAAAAAGCTCCGATCGAAAACTTTTCATTGAGATGCTTAATTACCAAAAGGCTGACCTTTTTTTACTCCATTTTAGACACACCGCTCTACCAGATGAGACCTAAATAATTAAAAATACTTATACTTACTTTAGAAGAGCTAGAATGAATATGTATATAATCCAAAAAGTAAGGTATTTCCTCTTGATCATCAAGGAAATCTAAGCTTAAATGCGTTTTGGTTTCTCTATATATATCATGACATAGAACACAAAAAAATGGCGTCTATATCTTCCTTTCTTCAAACAATCAACAAAGGAAAATATGAAGCGCACCACACAATTTGCTAGTCTTCTCCTTCTACTTGTCATCATTACAGGTACTGCATTTAAATTCATCTTGTTTGAGAAAAAAAAACGTATTCCTATGTCTCTGAATAAATGTTATAGTGGACAAGTCAATGTTTTTAAGCTTTTGATTGTATTTCTTTAATTGTCTCAATCTATTCATATGGGTAGAGTGACATCTCTATGACATTGCAATGCTTGTGCCTATTAGAATGAGTAGTATAGGAGGATCACCAAACTTCTTCACTTATTTTTAGTAAGACGACATTTATTTTGGGATAAAAAAATGGAAAATAGGACATTTATTTTGGGCAGATGGAGTATCTGAAATTTGATTTTTCTGTCATATTCTTATAAATTACTCCATCCTTATGTCATAAGTATCGTGGATGATCTATTAACATTTTTTTAAAAAAGGAATCTAATAACATTTTAAAGAGTTATGCTTTACTTATTTGCATTGTATGTACAATGAAAGATTACACTTAAATGTTTTCTTACTTGATAAATGTGTCATTGAATTTGAGTCAGATTAATAAAACAAGTGTGACCTTTACTATTTAAAAAAAAAAAAGTGTGACCTTTACTATTAGAGGAGGAAGTACATATTATTTGGTTGTACTAACTTGATATTACACTATAATTAATAAATTTGAAATGATTTTTGGGGTGGTCTTTTGTGAGAACACCTAGATCTGTCTCATAAAAGAGACAGGTCGACCCATGTCACGTGTACAACATTCTCCGCGAAGTATAGGATCCTAACCCATGCTCCACTCAACTGTATTAATACTAACTATAAATACGTGTAACACTAACAATAACTAAATGTAATTATCGTTATACTAAAATGTAATAGTGTTTTACCTTTTCATCACCAAACCAATATTTTTTACTTAAGAATCCTTCACCTATTATTTTTATGGATTAAGAAGTCTTTCCGTCTGTTTGCCGTCAAAATGGTCGTTAAAAACGCTGATGTGGCATGATGACATCACTTTTGTGCTCACATGGACAGTAGTTTATGAAATGTGATAGATGAGTTATTGAACGGAATAAATTATCTCCTAATATTAAGGGATAAAATCCTACTACGATTTGTGTACAAAGGGACTCCTACCGGGCTAAAGATCCTAACTTATACAAGGACTCAGTCTCCTAATACAAACCAACTATGGATATCCTATTCTTGGTGGACACTCCACCCCAAATCTATAAATAAGGGTCCTAACCCTCACACAAAGGTACGTACAAAATACCCTCTCAATACTATAATACGCATCCCTCCCGGTTTATATCATCTTTCTACACGATGCTTATTCTCACGCCGGAGGGTTTTCGCGGGGGTAACTCCCTCGCGCCCTAACGGTGTTTGTTTTGCAGATCGTCCGTCAGTTCGTCCAGGATTATCCATTGCCGCGTTCCCGACTGATTAGGTACCCCGGTACCACGCACTTTTATGCATCATCAGTTTGGTTCCATTGCCGGGAACGAAAACACGACGAATGGCGGACGATGAATACGACAATGGAAAAATCAATCAGATCCGCCGCAAATATTATTCCTGGCAAAAGACAAAGCCATGAAGATTATAAAACTCTCGTTGAATACGAAAATTCAACCACTGGACAGGCCGGGCAATGAAGGTCCACAAGAAAACAAAAGCCAGTACATCATTTTTCTAATCAGTCCTTGTTTCGGACTATCATACCTCAACTCAAGCTCCTGGAAAAACATAAAGGGAGCAACGATGGTGCCTAATGCACAGACTATGAGACGAACATGTGGAGGAAGACCTTATTCTTTGCCAGGCCAAAGCAATATGGAATGCTTCGATGGAGTCAAATCAACAATTTTTTTTATTTTAAAAAAAAAGAAGAAGCAGCCCAAATATTGTTCATGCCAAAAGGGAAGTCTGTGAGAAAGTCGGACTCGAACAAACACCTTTTGATGAACAAACCTGCTTGAAGTGCTTCCTGTCCACGTTCGAAAAATCAAAAGCCTTGATCAACTCGAAGCAAAAAGCCAATCTAAAGATGAATGAAGAGATTCAAGGGATTCGGTAAACAAGCGACGACACAGGAGGCAAAGGGAGCCCCTAGACGGCCTCACCGCCACGTTATGACTCCGGTTACAAGCAAATCGCAGCCAAACATGAACGAGGAAACTCCATGACATCCTGCACCTGCTCATCCGCGACACTCCAGCCCGGTTTGGTCTTTCATTCGAGCAGTGGTAAACACACCCCAGGGGCGGCCTTTATTATCTCGTAAAAAATTGACTCATCCTTGTGTCCGGTTCTTACCAAAACTCAGGTGAACTCGTTCCGACTCTTGATCAATATTTTCTAATTTCATTGCGATTGATTGTTATCTGATCTAAAAAGTAGCTGGTCATAACTAAATGAGATTATATGCCCAGTCGTTATGCTCACATGATTGTTCGAATTCAAAATAATTCGCCTAACATGAAACTACTTCAAAGCTACTATTATTTGGCATAGTGTCGTTGTTGGCACAATGAGTGAAATACTAGGCTCAATTTAATTACTAGTTCATCCGAGCGGCCTACCAGCATACTATATTCTTCTTAGGTCATCAATTATAATAATGCATGATTGGGTATAGATAAGCATTAATATTACGATTTTAGTATGATTCCTGTAACTGATGGAATCTCTAATATTGAGATTACAAAATACGTGTATTTAAATGGCTGAATGCAAACTGCATGAATTCACATTCCTATTGTGTTATAATGCCTTAAATCAATGTCTAACATTTTTCTAATCATTCCTTTGATGCCTTTAAATATTATGTGCATATACTGCTGCATCCCGATTATCAATAAGCCGCGAAAAAGCTGGCGCTGATGCAACTCGGCAACGCTGCAGTTAACAGCAACGAGTACAACAAATGTCTTCACGTAGACGAGCATAAAATAACCACACTCATGATGGCTAGCATAAAGTCAGCTCAGACTACTCTAGAGCAGCAGTAACATTCGTCACCCCAAAGCTCGTTATGAAAATTTTGGTAGCTGGTCAAAGAAAAAGCCTAGCGAGCAGAAGTATCTCTCATGAGAAGAACTCAGCAGCTCCTTTTGCCAGGTCAAGCATCCTCACCTCGCAACACCTATAGTTGCTTGTGCAATAGAACAGGTCAAATACGCAGGGGGCCGATGCATGGGAATTACAGGGCTAATCTCATTGTCGAAGAGACGAGCTGAAGACTTTGTGCCCAAACCAAACTCCCATATTCATTCCCAAGTTGAACGTCTATCAGGCAATTCAACAGCACAACCAAGCTCAAAATACGAGCAAGAAAATGGTTCAAATTTCGCAACTCGGATGGAATGAAAGCTCACACCTCAAGAAAACGGTCAGCACCCTCCACTACCAGTTGACCGAGGTTGCTGACATCGATGGCGAATTATGGTTAAACTAGGGGAAAAAGGGTCAAAAACCTCATGTTAGCCACACAATTGCAAAGCAGCTGGGAAAACGCAAGAGCCAAGAACAGACATCAGCAATAAATTCTTTCTACAAGCTGGCAAAAATATCTCTTTCCACTAGCCCATCAACTCCATTAAATTTGGGGGCTTGTTAACCGACGGCCGTCAAAAAACTTCATTAAGTTTTTGACAAAATTTATCAAATCTCCGCCAATCACCCTCATGCCTAGTCATTACACTGGCAAAAAAGTGGCTTCAAGTGGAGGATAAAGAAAAAGATGCTCGATCTGCACAAAGAATGTTCGCGCATCGCACTCCGCACTCTGCAAAGTGGGAGACAACATAGTTACTCTGAGCTCATAGTAGGAATTAACTCCTACTCGGCAGCGAGCACTTGAATTAACTTGTTGGTTCAGATCTTGATCAAAGCCATGGCTGTGCTCGCCTCCCTCAAAATCAAAAATAGCAAACCGAGCTTGCTGAACTCGAGTTCGTCATAAAGCAGCCAGCTGGCAACGTCACGTATGGAAAACATTCACATCGAACACGCCTTGATCGTTGAACCTGTGACTTGAGAAAAACGACTTGCAAGCCGAGCACTATCATTGACCGAGCAGCCGAAGCCCTACTTGAGGCATAATCTTCGATGTCAAGAAGTAATCAATACAAAGCTTGAAAGGGAAGACCACGAGCCGATCGGCCGAAAAACATACAGGCTCAATTCAGCTCGCAGCTCGAACAAAGATAAAAAAGTTCATCTCGGCAAGGGGGCCAGCACATATGCTCGAGATGGCGAAGACGCCTACGAGCAGTCCAAATGATTATCCGAGATGCCCATACTTTGCTCGACTCGACGGCCTGACCCACGATCAGTCTAAACATTAATTGAGCTTCTATTGCAGGACTCTCTTCAAAGGCTGTGGGGAGCAACAAATTACATTGTGCTAACAGCTTGGGAAAGTCAAACTCCATAATAGAAGTCAAGATGAGCAGCCCGGGAGCATTATGTCAAAACACCATACCAAGTCAAGCGTTGCTCGACTTGGCTTGAATAAATGGAAAACTCATTATCAAGTTGGTCCAATAGCAACTAGAGCTCTTTCTCGATCAACTCAAGGGAGCAGCTGGACATTATTAGCCCGAGCAATCAAATAGCTCGCTGCTCAGAGCTCGTCCCAACTACTCACTAATGACCAAAAGGTATTTCGCCAAAATGGGGAGCTCATCGACCTGAATAAAGTCTCGTCTACAACTAACATCAGCAGGACAACCCATGTTCAAGCTATTAAACAGCAATGGTAGAGAAAAAATCGCTCATTTATGACAATGGTCATCGTCCCAAAGAAAGCAAGAGTCTGCTCCAATCAGGCCCTAGACAAGTCACAGAGCAAGAACCAATTGGTCTTAACAACAATCCGATACGGAACAATAGATAATGACGTCCAGAATCTGCAGTCCCGGAATCTGAGTCAACTTATCTGAATAAAATGTATTGACTCAGAAGGATCTAGAAGTCTCATAATATATGCTTGGAAAGATCTACGAGTCTAGTTTACAGCAAAAAAATCGGTTTGCAAAAATATGGTCCGTGCACTGAGTTATGGCAGTTTTCGTAAAGGTGCGTTTGGCTGGCTGCACATCTCTTCAGCACATTTCTGTCAACAAATTTTGCAGATTCTTCCAACATCCGGCGTCACTCAAACATAATAGAAGCCTACCTGTCATGATGGGTACGGAAAGCACTCCACAACAGGTCGTGACGAGTACAATACGTACAACCTGATCCATTCCAACGAACTTGCAGCTAGACGGGTCGACCTACATGCAGTCCAAACGAGCTCATGACACCACACAAATATTATGAAAAGTGTCCAGCAGTCAAGACGGAAACATCCTCGCCCTATCAAAGCGGGTAGCTATTATCGACCACAAGGGACATGGGGGCCAGTCAGGGACTTTCAAACTAATTGATGAAAGTGCCTAACATCCAAGTCACCCTAAAAATGAGTCCTTCATGCGGGTCATTGTCATCCATTCATTCCTATCCACAATTGGTGAAGATAGCTGCAACAAAATCTATCAAATACTCTTTGGGGACTTTCTTCAAATAGGTGGGGAGCAATGGGTTATGTTGTGCTATTGGCGAGAGAAAATCGAGCGAAGCGAACCAATCTCTAAACATCCAGTCCAGCCTGCTTGTCATGAAAAAGTTGGTAATCTAACACCATGAAGCCTTTTCAGACAAGGTAGCAATAACGGATAATTACAATAACAAGAAGCCAGCAGCTTAACCGAACAAACGACCAAGTTTTTCCATTTTTGCGAAGACGATCAAACTCGATCAAGGCACAAGACCAGCTCTTGTCAACAACAAACAGATCTCAGCCGAAGTAGGTTCCCGCGGCCGAGCAAAGCTATAAGTTCAGATGAGCCGACGACGGACCTTGATCTCGCCTCCACGTACCATCAAATCATGGGGTAAGTGTCGATGGCAGACTTCAGTCGCTCCTATATGTTGCTAAAAGCTTCATCTGCTTTGTCGACTTCCACCGACCGAACCTGTCTTTGGCACCATGGTCGATCTCCAATCACCAACCTAGATCGGTATCGACTCCAAAAGCATCCAACACCGCGACCGCAACGACCTGAATTACCAGTCATCCCCGTTTCAACGTCCCCAAGATTGAAGAATAAATAAATCAAAATGGGTTGAGCGTCTCCTCTATGATTCTTATACATGGGTCGAGCATCTCCCCTATGCTACTTATACCCCAAAATGGGTCGAGCGTCTCCCCTATGGTAAACTTCAAGAAGCGTCAAGAGAATTTGATTTTAATCAGGAACAAAGGAAGACATCATCAAGACTACAGCCGAACAACAAATGACAAGAATAACTACATCAACACGCCCTACTACAAAGCCTAGCTCCTCGCTAGCACCTTTACAAAGCCTAGCTCCTTGCTAGCACCTTTACAAAGCCTAGCTCCTCGCTAGCACCTTTACAAAGCCTAGCTCCTTGCTAGCACTCTCAAACCGAGCATCAGACTGCTCGTCCTTTACAAAGCCTAGCTCCTCGCTAGCACCTTTACAAAGCCTAGCTCCTCGCTAGCACTCTCAAACCGAGCATCAGACTGCTCGTCCATTACAAAGCCTAGCTCCTCGCTAGCACCTTTACAAAGCCTAGCTCCTCGCTAGCACCTTTACAAAGCCTAGCTCCTTGCTAGCACTCTCAAACCGAGCATCAGACTGCTCGTCTTTTACAAAGCTTAGCTCCTCGCTAGCACCTTTACAAAGCCTAGCTCCTCGCTAGCACCTTTACAAAGCCTAGCTCCTCGCTAGCACATTTACAAAAGCCGAGCTCCTTGCTAGCACTCTCAAACCGAGCATCAGACTGCTCGTCCTTTACAAAGCCTAGCTCCTCGCTAGCACCTTTACAAAGCCTAGCTCCTCGCTAGCACCTTTACAAAGCCTAGATCCTCGCTAGCACATTTACAAAAGCCTAGCTCTTTGCTAGCCCTCTCAAACCGAGCATCAGACTGCTCATCCTTTACAAAGCCTAGCTCCTCGCTAGCACCTTTACAAAGCCTAGCTCCTCGCTAGCACCTTTACAAAGCCTAGCTCCTCGCTAGCACATTTACAAAAGCCTAGCTCCTTGCTAGCACCCTCAAACCGAGCATCAGACTGCTCGCCTTTTATAAAGCCTAGCTCCTTGCTAGCACCTTTACAAAGCCTAGCTCCTCGCTAGCACCTTTACAAAACCTAGCTCCTCGCTAGAACCTTTACAAAGCCTAGCTCCTTGCTAGCACTCTCAGACCGAGTATCAGACTGCTCGTCCTTTACAAAGCCTAGCTCCTCGCTACCACCTTTACAAAGCCTAGCTCCTCGCTACCACCTTTACAAAGCGTAGCTCATAGCTAGCTACAGTACTTTGGATCGAAGTTTCAACACCTCGGCACGACGAGCAGACACTCGGCCCAAACATGGTATATGACACCATCGTAGTCAGGCCGAGTAGCTCATAAAAACAAGCCGAGTGGATTAAGACATCCATCTCTCTGACAATTCGAGCCTAGTTCTGACAACTAGTTCACTTGAATTTTGCAAACCGAGCACATGACGCTCGTCCCGACTTCAAACAGGTTCCAGCATTCAGCTACGACTAGCTATGCACAACACCTAACAAGTCGAGGTATACATCTCCAGACTGAGGTCAAGCAAACACAGCTTATACTGACTAAGAATTCAAGACAAAACGAACCGAGTTCATCAACTTGTCACGGCCTATGACGGGAAAACAATCCCTGGCTTACCTACACTTATAACGACAAAGTATAAAGCACATTCATAGCAAATCCGCCTACGCCAAGCCGACTCAAACAACTCGGCTCGGCCTATAGAAATCAGTATGGTTATTTAACCATCTCAGCATATCCAACTCGGCCTCTATGACGAGCCGAGTTAGTAAGTACAAGCCGACTTAGCTCACTCTACAGTGACTTAGCCCAGCTCTCCTCATACAATCCGGAGTCTAAGATACAAAGAATACTTACCTAACAAGGAGACCTCTTTTACAAGGAAACCTAAACTTCCTTCTCTTACTACGATGCAATCAGGAAGTTGGGGGTCACTGAACGGAATAAATTATCTCCTAATATTAAGGGATAAAATCCTACTACGATTTGTGTACAAAGGGACTCCTACCGGGCTAAAGATCCTAACTTATACAAGGACTCAGTCTCCTAATACAAACCAACTATGGATATCCTATTCTTGGTGGACACTCCACCCCAAATCTATAAATAAGGGTCCTAACCCTCACACAAAGGTACGTACAAAATACCCTCTCAATACTATAATACGCATCCCTCCCGGTTTATATCATCTTTCTACACGATGCTTATTCTCACGCCGGAGGGTTTTCGCGGGGGTAACTCCCTCGCGCCCTAACGGTGTTTGTTTTGCAGATCGTCCGTCAGTTCGTCCAGGATTATCCATTGCCGCGTTCCCGACTGATTAGGTACCCCGGTACCACGCACTTTTATGCATCATCAGTTATCTATATGATAGTTAGCTAATTCCACATCCATGCACCCAAATCTATTTATTGTGGGACAATTTAAATTAAAGAAATGAATAACTAACTCAAAATTAGACATTCTCTAAATATCACTTTAGATGGAATTGTGACTTATCAGTGCTTTTGAGAGCGCATAGAAGCCAATTAATTATGCTAATTTTGGATTGATTAATTAACATTTCTTTACTAACTAATTATTCCAAGTTATTGATTAATTAATTTTGGGTTATATTTTTGTAGCTAATGAGATGGTGTTTGGAAGTGCATGCGAGGATGAATATGTTGTTGATTTTGGGACAAAATGTGATGATACAATTTGTAGTGAACAATGTAAGGGACTGAGGGGACCCCATGCTGAAGGACGTTGTAAACTTGTTGATACTTGTTTCTGCAAATATCGTTGTTAACTAATAATTTGGTTGTATTAAGAGTTTGAGATAATAAACTTAATAATAATCAAGCTCTCTATCTCTCTTATATACGACTACGACTACGACTACGACTACGAGTACTAGTATATGTATAATGAATCAATTTTACATGGTATGTGTACGGTGTCATTGAATCGTACATAGGTATTTCTAATTTATTGCATTTTTTGGTTAATTTTAATATTGGTGCCATATGTTGACAAACCTTTATCATATATTTTTCTCCAACATAATAACATACAGTTACATAAACTTAATGAAACACCATTCAATATTATAGTCAAGATTTATAAAGCAACTTTTACAAAATAATTTAATGATTAAACTTTATATATTTATATATAGGTGCTCAAATGAGAACCTAAATATCGTGAGAACCGTGAGAACTTGGATACATTAGGTAAGAACCTAATGTATCCAAGTAATGTGTCCAATGTATCCAAGTGAACCATTGGATACATTAGTTTTTACCTAATGTATCCAAGTAATGTATCCAATGTATCCAAGTGAACCATTGGATACATTAGTTAAAAACCTAATGTATCCAAGTTCTCACAATATTTAGGTTCTCACAGGATTTCTTCCCCCAAAATTTGACTTTTTGGTCGTTTTCAGGCTGATTCTAATTGGTTTAGCAAACGAAAACACACATATATAGATTGTTGCGCCCCAAAATGAGAGCGCTATAGTATGTATCAGCCATAAGAATGGTGTATTCACACTCATAACTAACTACGCTTTGGATTGAAACTGATTTGTTTTTTTTTCTTTTTTTTTTTTCTTTTGAAAGAAATGGGCATCATGATAGACCAAAAGTAAATACTAGTAAAGGGTGAAAACTAAAAACAATTCGTGCACACTCGAACAATAATGTACAATGATGGCAGAATACAACAAATTAAAGATAAAGATAAATTCGATTGTCAATGATTTAAACGATATGATCCCACAACTTTCTGGTCAAATTTGCATCCGAATTTGAGGAATCTCCTTCTGCAAAGGTTTTGCCGTGGCCGTGCGAGCTGAGCTAAGAGTGTGAGACGTGTAAGAAACTTTTATATTGTATGGATATTTACATAACAACTTTAAATGCAAACTTTAATTTAAATCTATAACAATCTTTAATTGCCCAAGATCTTAGAACACAAAATAAATCAATACTATAAATAAATTAATGCAAAGGCAATGAATCTTAGTCATACATCCGTCCATGCTAATCTTTATGACAATTGAATTTTCTTTCTTGACCTTTGCCTTTTAAGTTCTTCTTGATGCCTAGAAGAACTTGCTTAATTTCTTTTCCTGTTTCTTTTCTTGATGGCTAGAAGAATTTCCTTAATTTCTTTTCCACTTTCTTTGTATGATGAAAACTCTTATTCCCTTTCTCTCAATCCGTCACAGAAAAAGAGATTTTTTCACCCTTTAATGCTTTTTTCAGCCGTAGCCCCTTTATTGGGGAGGAACAATGCATGAGACTTTTATAGTCTCACTTTTTACTTTCAACAAAGAATAATACTAGAGGCACAAAAAAATCACAAAATCTTGTTCACAAAATTCAATATGTAATAATTTGATTGGTGTTTTTAAGTCGAGTGTAGCGGATCCATTACCGATGCAACCAATAAAATATTACCACCTCATTTTGTGAGCAAGATTTTGTGACCTTATTTTGTACTCAGCTTGATCTTCAACAAAAGTCACTTGTTCAATAAGAGTGGTTTCTGTTGACTTTTAATTCCATCCCTTTTGGCTGATTACTTGCACTTGAAGTGCAAGAAAGAACTTGGACTTTTATTCCTTTCTTTGCCTAGTCATCGTTATGTACATTTCCATCATGGTGACTCATCCATTCAAGACTTACCAGGTAAGCCTTTCAATTTCTTTAACTATTTTATTTAGGGCAAATTGCCAATTAGTTACCTGAGTTTGTCGTCAAGTTTCAATTAGTTACCCAGTTTGTGTTTCGGTCAATTTAGTTATTGAATTTGTCTTTTTGTTTCAATTGGTGTAAAATCCGTTTGTTTGTCAAAAAACTAACGAAAATTGATGAAAAACGTAACAAAGTTCTTTCAAAATTGCAATGATCAACCCTAAAGTTTAAATTATTCCATTACACCCCCAAACTAACGAATGTTAAAAGCTATCTTCTTTCTCAAAACCCGGTCATCACCACCACCCAAATCCGGCCACTACCATAACCACCTATCTTCTTTCCAGCGGCGATCCTTCCCCTGCACACCATATTTTCCGGCAATTGTCCATATTTTCCGGCGAAAAAAAAATCAAAAAATCGGACCAGAAAAAATACGATTCCTGCTTCGTTAACCGTTGGATCGTCTTCAAACTTCTGGGGAATGTTCGCATCACCTAGGCGCACCTTTTCACCGTTGGGATCTGCCAAAAAATCACCGGAGCGGGAGATAAGTCCGCCGGAAAAAATCTGGCGAAAATCTCCCAAAAATCGCCTTTCTCTCGCTCCGGCGGACTTATCTCCCTCTCCGGTGATTTTTTGGTAGATCCCAACGGTGAAAAAGTTCACCTAGGTTATGCGAACATTCCCCAGAAGTTTGAAGACGATCCAACGGTTAACGAAGGAGGAATCGTATTTTTTCTGATCCGATATTTTGCTTTTTTTTTCGCCGGAAAATATGGACAATTGCCGGAAAATATGGTGTGCAGGGGAAGGATCGCCGCTGGAAAGAAGATAGGTGGTTATGGTAGTGGCCGGATTTGGGTGGTGGTGATGACCGGGTTTTGAGAAAGAAGATAGCTTTTAACATTCGTTAGTTTGGGGGTGTAATGGAATAATTTAAACTTTAGGGTTGATCATTGCAATTTTGAAAGAACTTTGTTACGTTTTTCATCAATTTTCGTTAGTTTTTTGACAAACAAACGGATTTTACACCAATTGAAACAAAAAGACAAATTCAATAACTAAATTGACCGAAACACAAACTGGGTAACTAATTGAAACTTGACGACAAACTCAGGTAACTAATTGGCAATTTGCCCTTTTATTTATTTCATATACTTGACTAAATAAAATACTTTTATTTGGAAAAGAATCTTATCAATTTATAAGACAAGAAAGAGGGAGTACTATTTTATTAACTCCCGAGTTTTAATTCACTTTAATTTTCACTTAACCATCAAAGTGAAACTATCATGTTAAAACTTATTTAATTGAACAAGTCATGTGGGACACTTTTATATAGAATATAAAAAATATTCTAACATTCTCCCACTTGTTCCATATGACGACTTGAGGATTTCATGACAACTTTAAATGCGTGAATATTAATAAATCCTTCCATAATGTCAAATAGACAACTTTCATTAAGCAAAACTGATTGGATCATGGCGGTCACACATCATTTAAGCGACATGATCCTTCCATGTATCACAAAATCAATTTCAACTTAAACTTTAACTTTAATAAGGTGAACCATAAGCCTCAACCGTACTATGAGGTAAACCTTAAGCCTCAACCATAATTAGAGGTAAATCAACCTCATCTATATGTTAATATTTACTATTAATAGTACTCGCTCCGTCTGAGAGCAAGAGTCCTACTTTCTATTTTTGTACGTCCCTGTTAGAGTCTATTTCTTAAAATGACAAATGATGAGAAAGAATGAATAGTATTTTGGACAATTATACCCTCAACCACTTGCAATGTTTATTTTCTATTGTTTCCTTAATAAGTGTGCACAAACAAGGTATGGCTCTTACTCTAGGACATAAAGAGTATTACTTAATCATAATAGTAAATATATAAGTTAATTATTACTATTAGTATTAATAGTGAATAATAATAGTTATTATATGTGTTAATAAATATAATTAATAATATTAGTTAATTATAATAATTATTTTAATTATAATAATTATTTTAATTATTACTAAAAAAATACAAAATATTCCTAAATTTATAAGCAAACATTTTAATTCATATACAATATAGTTATATTAGAAAAGTTATTATGTTACTTTATTAAATGAAATCATAAAAAAACAAAATACGAAAAAAAATAGTATACTCCATCCGTCCCAGCAGAAGTGAGACTTCTTTCCCTTTTGATCCGTCCCACCAAAAGTGAGACTACCTAAAATGGAAATGTTTCAATCCCACTTATTCTCTCTCTTTATTTTTCACCACTCAATTTATTCAACCAACACTACTATTTACTCCACTCATTCTCTCTCTTCATTTTCCACCACTCAATTTATTCAACTAACATTACTATTTACCCCACTCATTCTCTCTCTTTATTTTCTACCACACACATACTAAATTTTCTTAAACATTGTGCACACTCCTCTAGTTTTGTGCTGCTGAGACGGGGGAAGTATTAGTTTCTCGTGCAAAGCACGGGTTACCTGGTAGTCTTAATTAAAGTCTCCATCTCCTATTTGTGTGCTTCCTGATAGTTCTCTTCAAAAGATCAAGTCAAAATGAATTTGGACTTTTTTTATTTTTAAACTTCGGCACACGTAAATAACAAAATGTGCTGCTCCAGCCCGAAATCAGAACGTGACCACATTCTGTTCTACTGACTAATGCATTTCTGGTCAGCTAAACTTCAGCCTAAAATAAGGCACGCCCACGCTCTATGCATTAGATTTGTAACTTTTTATTTCTTGTGTCGATTTTTCATGATATTCCGCACTTAGCATTCCATGACAACCTGGTAACAAAATCACATCAAGAGCCATTATCTTGTGAAAAATATACTCCTTCTGTTCTTTTATATATGTCGTTTGAGCCTAAAGAACAAAAACCAAGAAACCATTTAATTTTTTTCAAGTTTCCCTAAATACCCCTAACTCCCTATTAAATGCAGAGTAGAAAAGAAATGAGGGAGAAACTCTCCACCTCTCCCAAAACCTCAGTACATACCCATTCCCTTTTACCTGTACAGTATACGAAGAGTTGCTATTAATGAGTTAAAGGGGTAATGTGGTCCACTAGAAGCATAAAGACACAAAACGTCATTTAAAAGGGATTTTTTCAACTATTCTTTGTGCTATGGAAATTGAATTGCAAATATTACTCTGATTGTGCAGCTTTGATTCTTCATTTGGGCTAATTGTGGTCGTTTTTTTTATTTACTACTCCCTCTGTTCTTTTATATATGTCGTTTAAGCCTAAAGAACAAAAAGCAACAAACCATTTTTTTTTTTCAAGTTTCCCTAAATACCCCTAACTCCATATTAAATGCAGAGTAGAAAAGAAATGAGAGAGAAACTCTCCACCTCTCCCAAAACCTTTCCTTTTTACGATTCCAAATCCTCTGTACCACTTTTGTGTGCCACTCTATGTACCACAAGTAATCTAATGGCTCACAGTTATTGAGATTTACATTATATTAATATTATCAAACATGTGAACGGTTAGATTACAAGTGGTACATAGAGTGGCACACGAAAGTGGTACATGAGATCTCGACTCCCCTTTTACCTGCACAGTATACGAAGAGTTGCTATTAATGAGTTAAAGGGGTAATGTGGTCCGCTAGAAGCAAAAAGACACAAAACGTCATTTAAAAGGGAATTTTTCTTTTGAGTCTAAAACGTCATTTATAAAAGAACGGAGGGAGTATTTATTCTCTTGATTTTGGGTATCATTACTTGATAATATCAATTCAACAGCGTAGATCTGAAAGAGTTTGGGTATTGGCGGTTCAAGTGAGTTAGCAAAACAAGATATACATTTCTACTTGTAGTGCATTTTAGACTCTTAATAACTTTTTGCTTGTAGAAATTATGGAATCAATTGACCACAAATTTGTGCCTTCCCCATTTTGGTGTTGTTCTTACTGTAGTCAATCGATTGGTTTCTCAAGCTGGTTCGAACACAAAAATTAATGCACCCATTCCCCATTCCCCTTTGATTGTGATTTTTAGATTTCTACTTTTGTATTGCATGAACAATACAAGTCGTTTGGGAGAAAAAATTACTTCAGAAATGCTAGAGAATTGTGAAAACAAAAGGTGAATTTTGTGATCATGATTGTGATTTACATTGAAATTTCGAAGAACAAAGAGGATTGACCCTTGGAAGAAGCTGAAATGATCTAAGTATATTAGTGGTATAGTATTATCAAATTGACAAAATTGTTTTATTTTGTTACAAAGCACACAATTCTATTTGACTGGCAAAAATTTAAAATTTTAAAACTAGTGTGATGGATTTCAAATTTTTGTGATTTATGGCGCAAAATTTGAATTTTCATAACTATACTGTTACGGGGTATTCAAATTTTTGTGACAAACAAAATCTAAATTTTCATAATTAGCTTGTGACGGAACTTTAAAGTTTGAGACAACCGTCACAAGTAGTGTGACAGATCTATCACAATGTTCCATTTGTGACTAGGTGTTAGGAGATTGAGAGATATACTCAATCTCCATATGAATATTAAAGAATATTTAGTTACCTAATCAACTTAGAATAGTTACCTAGTTAGGAGTATTTCTGATTAGGAAATAGATATGCTATTAGAATTAGGAGATCTTTTAGAATCCTATTAGAATTAGGACTAATATGTTTTGAGTACAAATATGAGTCCCTAGCTTTGTAAACTTTGAGACGGAATAACAAAGAATATTATCTTACTCCTCTCCATATTTTATCATGATATCAGATCTTCCAATTTTGGGGGCCTGACTCTTTGAGAAAATATTATCACGATCATCATCATGATCAATTCCGGCCAACCAATTGATGAAACGACCGGCGAATAAACTGGCCAAGCAATCGGCCAGACATACCTCTTCTCAACAAACTCCTCTATGAAAACCTCTTAATGCTTGATCTCTGGTGAATCGCCAGCGGTTAGGATCAGGACTTGTCTCTAAACCGAAGCATCAAAGACCGATTACAAAGGTTGGCTTCATTTATCAAAAAAAAAAAAAAAAAAAACTTTTTGCTCTTTAGCAAGATTTATCTCTCCTTAAATATTTCGGCCACACCATAGTGATGGACCGACCACCACATCAACCATATTAACATCACTTCCATCTTTTGATTGAGTGTCATTCACTATAAAAACAATGATTAAGTGGTAGTCCACTCTAAAAACGTGATTTAGTGGAATCCCACTCTAAAAACGTAATTTAGTGGTAGCCCACTCTAAACACGTGATTTAGTGTCGTTCATTCTAAAAACGAATATTGAAGAAAATAACAAAAAAAATAGCAACATGTCGGCGTTGCGAGAAGAACAACATATCGGCGTTGCAAGTAGAGCAACATATCGAAGAAAGAAAGAAACTGGCTTTGCCAAAGTGCAACTAGTCAGAAGAAGATGAAGATCTTGTTGTCAACATGCAGCAAGAGTGGTCAGAATGGTCCAGATTAAACAAACACAACAACTAGCAGAAGAAAGATGTGCGGCCAGATGTGCTGTCTGATGTCCTCACACCTGTCTCAACAACTACCGGAACAGTAACTGCGTGTGTTGTTGAAGATTTTTTTTTTCTCTATCCGAATTTTAGTTACTTTTTGCAAGTTAAAAATTTACTTTGTATATGTTTCAACCTGAGGGGTGGGGGGTAGGAGATTGAGAGATATACTCAATCTCCATATCAATTAAAGAATATTTAGTTACCTAGTCAACTTAGAATATTTACCTAGTTAGGAGTATTTCTGATTAGGAAATAGATATGCTATTAGAATTAGGAGATCTCTTAGAATCCTATTAGAATTAGGACTAATATGTTTTGAGGATAAATATAAGTCCCTAGCTTTGTAAACTTTGAGACGGAATAACAAAGAATATTATCTTACTCCTTTCCATATTTTATCACTAGGGAATAAGTGACGGCGTTTATGACAAATAAATTAGTCACAAATTCTCCTTTGTGACGGATAACCTTCATTTGTGACCGGATCCGGCTGTCTCAAAAAGTCCTTTTTCTTGTAGCCTTTGATTTATTATAAAATGAATGGTTAAGATAATGGTAGAGAGTGTATTGTGAGAATCCTTGTGAATTAGTAGTAATCAATAAATATGTGAAACATGCTTATTACTATTATCGTTTGTATAATTTATTATCATTATCTATAATAACAATAATATTTCCACTCATAAAAACTATAAAATGATAATAAATTGATAATAATTAAATGATATTAATAGAAATAATAATAATAATAATAATAATAATAATTATTATTATTATTATTATTATTATTGTTATTATTATTACAATTTATAATACTTACATTTTATAATATTACTTAACCAAAATTATTGCCACTTTCTAACACCACCACTCCCACTTCACCACCATGGTCGCCTTTACCACCGTCACTACCATTACCACCAGAACTACTTCACCGCCCCCACAACTACCCTAGTACACACTACTAACCACCTTAGCCACCACCACTTCACCGCCGCCACGACATTCATCACTAATAATCACACCACCACCACTAATTCTTTACCACCATCTCATCGCAACCATCAACACCATTACTTCACCACCTTTTAACACCGCCACTACCAGTTCACCATAATCGTCATCTTACCACCACCACCACTACCACTACCAACATACCATCAACACCACTATCACCAACAGCAACACCGCTACCATCACCACCACTCAACCACCATCATTACCACTTTACCATCATCCCTTCGCAACCACCACCTCCACAACACCTAATAATTTATCAATTACAAATTTTAGAATTTTACTATAATGATTAGATCATCACCAATGGTTGGTCAAATTTCATTTTTGTTGAACATAAAAAGTTAAAATGAGAATATCTTTTTGGGACAGAGGGAGTAATACCAAATGAACAATCAAAGCTAACCAACATGCACCACCATCCACTTCACCACCATATCACCATCAACACCACCACCATCACCACTCAACACCACTATCCCACTATCATTATTAACACAACCGCTGCCAACAACGACAACACCGCCATTACCACCATCGCAGCAACGTTATACCACCACCACTACATCTACAACACACTTCATCACGAGTTTACCGCAAAACCACTACCATCACTGTTATTATTTAACTTACCTTAATATTATAAGGTTAGTTAAATAATAAATATCATCGAATTAATAATTACATTCATAATTATTCTTTTAGTAATATGTAATCTAATATTTAATAACTATCTAGTTTAATGTAAAATAAATGAATATAAATAGTATAGTAATAATGAATTGATTTAATTAATTTCACAAATTATTATTTTTTATTTTATGTTTATTTTTTAAATATTAATTAACTACTAAGAATTAACATTTATTATAAATTAAAACTATTGAAATTTTGAATTTCAACCCGCTCAAATTTCGAATTCCCACTAAAATTTAGGGGCGACCAAGTCGTTGCTAATTTCATTGTCCGTCTCCATATCAAAATTTAGCAATGACCAAGTCGTTGGCATTTTTTTAAAAAAAATAGCAACGACCAAATCGTTGCCAAATTTACTTTGTCCGTTGCTATTTGGCAACCAACCATAGTCGTTGTCATATTTCCGTTGAGAAATTATATGATTCTGGTAGTGCGACCACAATCGCTCATCTTTTCCTCCAACCAAACTAAACTCTTCCTTACTCTGGCGTCACTCCCATCTCGGCCTCCCACTTTTACCGTTGAATACATGTGAGGTTCTATCATATTATATATTTTGATAATTTTTGATTTGTTTTGTTAATTTGCTAAGATTATGATTTTATTTTTATTCTTTACAGTCAAAGATCACAATTGCAGCAAAATCCTATTACTTTAGGCTATCAATTATAGAGAATTCCAGTGTATAAACTATGCTATATATATATATATATATATATATATATATATATATATGTGTGTGTGTGTGTGTGTGTGTTGTATACACATATATATATATACACACACACACACACACACACATATATATATATTAGTGAGTCTTGTGAAAAACACGTTTTTCCTTAAGCAAAGGAAAAACGTGTTTTTCAAAGTACGCTGACGATTATACTTCGAATCAAGCGGTGTCATTTTCGTAAATACCGGCAACCATAGTAAATGCCCAGTGTTAGTATTACAAAAAGCCAGTGATTTCAAACTGGCGTTTATAAACATGAAACTGGCAATTTTCTTATGTGCCAGTGGTTATGTTAAAAATTGCCGGAGCTTACACTGGCACTTTTTAACATTGATACTGACACTTATTAAAAGTGTCAGTGGTAGTGTTAATAACTGTCAGCCATTACACTGGCACTTGTTAATGAAAGAAAGGGAGCCAGGTTGGCCGAATGAGTTGGGTTGTGTGTGGGCTGGTGGAGGAACATGCCCATGTGGCTGATTAGGCTCGACGGGCTAGACAGAGGTTGCCATTTGGTGGACAATGGCTGGTGTGAATACCCCTTTCCTAAAATGCAGGCGACGCATGGGAAGTCTTTCTTTTATTTATCTTTTCTATAGAATTAGGATATTTAAGTTGGCATTTAACTTATTAAGAGTCGCCACGTTGTTTTTATCGAGCTAAAACATTGAGAAAAAGCTAACAGAGAGGGTTCGGGGGTCAAGTTACGACAAGAGAAGAATATCAAGTTATCACTCATATCACCCGATAGATCGGACTTTCTATCATGATGAATGTGTTAGTAGTGTGTTAGTGATTGAGACCAGATCCGAAAATTACCTACGTTCCTCTCGTGGTGAGAAGCTCAGGTCAACGTAGTTCGCATATAATTGGAATAGAGAGAAGAAGCGGGATCATGCATAATGAAGGGGGAGGAGAAAGAATCATACAAGATAATCACATCCTAGAATAATGATTATACCATTGATAAGATCAATGTGTAGTCATCATATTCATCATTGGAGAATTACTGATCATGGGAGTAATTACCTAAAGTTTAGGGTTTATAAGTAGTTCCTAGATCTTGGAGATCATCATCGGCTATGCATTATAAATAAACATTAGATCTAGCATGTTCAATCTAACATAATAATAAGAACATCATGAAACATGTATGAAGTAACATATAAGCATGAATATCGCTACCCTAGATATAGAGCATAATATGAATTCTAGCAAGAACATGAAGAACACGTTATGAATCATATGAATATAGATGTATAAACATAATGAAACTAGCATAAATCGATCTAAGCTAAGAAAACATGTAGAATTCTTACCAATCTTGACAAGAACGAAGTCGAATCTCTTGCGCGGATTCGCCAGACCTTTGGGATTGCTAGAAAGGCTTAGAGAGAGAGTTCCGTCTGCAGTTTAGACTGTACAACTCGGGGGAGAGAATTGTGTGTCGAAATTATGAACTGAGGTCACCTATTTATCGGAAAACTTGACTGGAGGAAGTGGCCGCCCGGCCGGAAGAGTGGCCGCCCGGCCGATCCCAGCGGATTGGCTCGATTCCCAAGGCTCTGATCAATCTGGACTCTGAGAACTCTTAGATAACGTCTATCTTCGATCCCTCATCCGTTCAGGTCGTCAATATCTTCTTATCTGGGCTTTTCGGGAAATCTTGGATAAGTCCTGCGCAGTTTGTAAATACCTGGGAGGTCCCTGTGAGTTCTAGAATGCCTAATAACTCATTTTCAGGTTGGGTACTAACAGTAGCCCCTCGGCGACGTTTCTTGCAAGGCATGGAGGGTCGTCGATTAAGAAAGGAACCGATCTGAAACATGAGTTCCAAATCGGGAGAGAGAAGCGGCAAGAGAGAAGGTGACCAGGTTGGTTGAGTGGCTGAACCTAAGTCAGGTTACCTACGTATCCAAGTGGAATCAAGCCAATCGTAGTTCGAACACTGGGTGAGAAAGAAATGAGACATCGTCTTTCGCTGGGGATAGACAAACATTCGTCAGACAATAAAGTCACGTGGACCCTACTGGGAAAAAGGAAAAAGAAACGAGACGTCGTCTTTCCGCTTGAGATCAATAAACATTCGTGAAGCAATAAATTCGTTGCAGATGGACTCTATTGGGGAAAGGAGGAAAGGCCATACGCACGGTACGGCAAGAAGTTTTAAGAATCAAGAACAGAGATAAGGATGGATTCTAACTTCCTATAGAGCGCGCGTAATCGCAAAATTTCTCAGTAAACTACAGTACTTTTGAGAGGTGTAGTCCTCAGCATCGCAGGATCTGGTAACCGGTAACGCCGATTGTCTAGAGCTCGCACGGTGTTACGCCAAATAACTTTCTCAAATAGGAAGGGTTTAAGAATGTTCCCAGCCTTCCACTATAATCTTTAGGGTTAAAGGATGTTCCCAGCCTTTTAATTATAGGTTGATTTTAGTTATTTAAGGATTTTATGATGGTTCCCTTAATCCGCCTTCGGGTTTATGGATGTATCCGACCTCCAATCATAATTTTAGGGTTTAAGGACGTTCCAAGCCTTTTAATTATAGATTGTTATGGTAGTTTTCGCGGTCTTCTAGACCAAATAACTTTCTCAAATAGGAAGGGTTTAAGGACGTTCCCAGCCTTCCACTATAATCTTTAGGGTTTAAGGACGTTCCCAGACTTTTAATTATAGGTTGATTTTAGTTATTTAAGGATTTTATGATGGTTCCCTTAATCCGCCTCCGGGTTTATGGATGTATCCGACCTCCAATCATAATTTTAGGGTTTAAGGACGTTCCCAGCCTTTTAATTATAGATTGTTTTGGTAGTTTTCACGGTCTTCCGGACCAATTTTAGTGAGATTTGGTGATTTACGCGGTCTTCCGGACCAGTTTCATTAAGCTTTTGGTAATTTACGCGGTCTTCCGCACCAATTTTAGTAGGTTTTGGTAATTTACGTGGTCTTTCGGACCAGTTTTAGTAGCTTTTTGGTTAAGTTTGGCTAAGGATGCCAATTTTGGATTAAAAAATAAGCCGAGGGGCCAAATTGTAAAAAAAATTCGCCTGGGGGAATAACTAGCCGCGTGGCCAGTCCTTCTGATTGGCTGAATTCGTTGACGAGGATTGCTGATGGGCGCGCGAGATGGAGGGCTGAGATCGTGCCATGTCTCCTGGAGACACTGGCCGCGCGGCTAGTCCCTTGGCTGGACAGACCCTACAAACAGCCACCGGCTGTCTCTTTCTTCTTCACTCTTCTTCCTTCTTTGTCGATTTATTTAGAGAAAAAGAGAGCTTTTTGAGATATTTCTTCATTATTGCGATGGATCTTAAGTATATTTTTGGTGCGGGGCAACCGTTCGAGCAAGGCGAAGGTGCGGGACCACAATTTGAGCAAGGCGAAGGCGCGGGGCCACAATTTGAGCAAGGCGAAGGCGCGGGGCCGCACCACCAACGGGCGAGGATGGCCTCTCAAAAATTTCATCCCGATGAATGGCATTTCACGGTGGGACAACACTTTGACTTGTACGCGGGCACCGACAAACATTGGTCTGGCGGGAGACTGATGGAGACGAAGGAGGTACCGATCTCGCTTTATTGTTTTTGGGTATTTTTATGTCTTTTATTTCATACTTGTTGTATTACTTTAAGACTGCGTTTAAATTAAATTAATCGTTCGTGATTATTTAATTTTCTGGGATTTGTTGATTATTTTGGGGATGGCAAATATATGCGTAAGTAGGTAAAATAAAGCATGCATGTACACTTTAATTTATAGCACATAATTGCTAGTTGGCTAACATATCTTTGGTGTGTTTACCTGCAGAGAATGAAATCTCGCGGGTCCACGAGGGTGGTGGCAGAGATATGGGGGAGATTGCCGCCGGCTGGTACGGTGAAGGAAAGGATCCAGGCTCTGGGCTTCGGTCCATTTTTTTTATGCTCTACGGGCAGTAGAGGGGACCAAGAAGGTGATGGGTCTTGTTGAGGTGATGAGGGAGTACTGGTGGGACACTACCCACACGTTCCATTTTAGTTGGGGAGAGGTGACTGTTACTCCCACCGACTTTGCTGCTATTACGGGATTCATATTCACGGACGTGGAGCTACCTTTTGATGAGTCCTTGTTTGCGGACCCGCACCGTCAAGTGGAGCTGATTGGGACGCCGTTGGGCAAAGGTGTAAAGGAAAACGGATTTGAGGCGGGTTGTCTGAGGACCTTGGTGGATGAGGCTATCCAGGGTTTTGTTGATGGCATCCATGACACTGATTGTCTGGTGCGGGCCATCTTGTGGTACAGCTTGTCACAGACCCTGTTCCCGAGTGCTGGGACTTTTTGTCGGATTTCTCTGCTGGGTGCTCTGGCTGATTTGGAGCAGGCGAGTCAGGTTTTTTGGGGCAGAGCCGGGCTGGCGGAGATTTACAGGGCCTTGGATGTCTGCTCGAGGTCCAGTACCTCGTCTTTCGATTGCTTCCAGTTTGCCTTTGAGGTATGTCTCTGACTCTTTTATTATTTCATGTCCATCTTTTGTTTAGAACTGCACAGACTGAAATACTGCTTTTCTCTACAGGTGTGGGTCTACAAGCTATTCCACATTGCTCCCTTTGGTGTTCAGGGGGTTAAAGAAGTCCCAGTTATGAGGTTCTGGGCGAAGAGGAACCGATTGGAGGGCCGCATCAAGGCTAGGAAGACTCCCGATCTGGGGATTTTTAGTGCGAGGTTGAGTGGTCCTTTGCATGAGGACTTCCAGTTCTTCCCTTGGTCAGATCTAGTGCTGACAGGGGGCGGTCAGGCTCCGTATTTCACTGCTTCCTGCTGCTTCTTGACGGGGTTGACTGGGGATGCCATGTACCTTGGTGAGAGGGTCTGCAGGCAGCATAGCAGACATCCTATGTTGTGGACCCCGAGTGAGCCTCCGAGGGATATGCTGTATCCGGCTAGGCTGCGGAGGAGTGGTGACTACCAGGTGAGGACTTCGGCTTATTTGTACCAGAGTGGGGCTGATTATGAGTGGTTTGTAGAACATGTGCTGCTGAGTCCGCAGGTTTTGGCGAGAAGGCAGGCTGGTGCCTATCCGGCTAGCTCGACTAGGGGAGCCAGATATGGTATGGATATGCCGCGGTTCTCTGACAGTATTCGGTTGCAGCGGGGTGGCGTTGAGGTGGACATTGACCTGACTCCGACTGAGGCTAATGAGGTCACTGGGGCCCAACTTCCTCCGATTGGAGCTATGGTATGATATCCTTTGCTTTTCAATTCTGCCTTGCACCTACACTTTTTTAGACTTGTATCTGAACTGCGCTTATCTGTCCCAGGTGACCCGGGAGGCCTATATCCGCTCTGTTCATCGGGGCAATATTTTTGAGAGGCTGTTCCGGAGCTTGGCAGCTACTTGCACCTGCCGTCGGGATGATGTGGTGCTGCCTCAGCGTAGAGAGAGGTCCCCCACGGAGGCTGAGAGTTTGAGGTCTGTCCGGAGTAGGAGCTCGGGAGCTGGTGGGTCCTGCCGTACGGAGCAGGGTGGAGAGGATGATGATGTGGACATCGAGGATTCTGACTCGGACTAGATGTAGTCCTTTTATTTTCTGAATTTTGTTAGAGAGAGAGAGAGAGGAATAGACAAACATGTTTATGTACAATATTTTTTTTTGCTTTTGGTATGTAATTAATTAGTATTTTATTTACATGTTTTTACATTTAGTACAATGCATGAGCCCTAGGGGTAAGATGGGGATTATACACATTGTCAGGCAGTTACATCCTCTTTGTCGGACCTCTTTTGTGGTTCGGGACCTTCAAAATGTCTGAGATGGGTCCATTCCGGCGTTTGACGGGGACGGACTTGAACATCTGTACGGAATGGTTTATGTGGCCGCGTGGCCAACCATGGGGAAGGACTGGCCGCGCGGCTAATCTTTGGTCTGACACGATGTTCGTCAGATTTTTCCTTGTACGATCAGGAATTGAACTCCCTACCCTATTTAATCAGCAGTCTCGCAGAGAAACGAGGCAGACAGCAGTTTTTCTTCCTTTTGCTCTAGATTTTGATCCTTCCACGCCTTTCTGATGGATAGACACCCTTGGATTTCTGAGGAGAGACAAAGCTACTTCCTTAAGAGTTTGAAGATCTGGGTTACGAAGCTTTCGAAGAGAACCCGTGCCAACTTTGATAGGAGATTCGGGATTAAGTGCCTTCAGTCCCTGTTCAGGGTTAAATCTGACGAGAACCTGATTCGTGCTGCCGTTAAGTTCTGGGACAATGAAAATCATGTCTTCAACTTTTCTTACAATGAGATCACTCCCACGCATGAAGACTTTGTGGCTCTTTGTGGTGCGACAGTGACGGATAGGGTAGCCATGCCACAGGACCAAGTGCCTCCGGAACTTCGGGTTTCCCAACTGCTGTGGGTTTTTGTTGAAGATGCTAGGGGCTTGCTGTTGGATGGTGGCGTTAACCTCTATGGGCTTCCCATCAGATTTATTAATAGCACGGTGGAATCTGACACGGCTCTAGATTGTCTAGCACTTTGTTTATTTGCCTCGATATTATTTCCACCTTACGTAGGAGTAGCTACCATGGGTTGTCTTGACATGGTGGATCAGGCTAGAGCCAATCGCAGTTTTGTCCCTTGCTTGCTTGGGGAGACTTTGCATGGTATCAGTGAGTTGGCTTCGGGAGCTCGTAAGATGACCAGAGGAAGTACCCGACTGTTGACCTTATGGTTGCAGGAGAGGTTGCTAGTTTTGGAGGAACCTGTTGGATCAGTGTCGCCTTGGGTTTGTTAGAGTAGGCGAATGAGGCAACCATTTGTAGGGATGGTTCAGTCTGCTTGGGTGACATATCTGGCGCAGGTGTACGGTTCAGATTAAATGAATGGTACCCCATTAGGTGGTGATCAGAGCACTGTGGGCTCAGAGTGGTCTCTGCATGATTCGGGTCCCTGCCTTTGATACGACTACTTACTACTACGCAGTACGGGTGTGCCGTCAGTACGGGATGCCTCAGATTATACCCTCTTTATGGGATGAGAATTTTAGCAAGGTTACTGACAGGATACTTCCTATGAATAGCGGGGTTGAAGTTCTTTTGGAGCGATGTTGGTCTTATGCTCTCATGCCTAGAATTCTCTGTATACAGCGACCACGTGACATACTTCTGTCTCAAGAATACTTGGACTGGTACCAGACAACCTTGGGTAACATGGGACAGACTCTGAGAAGACTGAGATGTAGGGTGGTGGTCTCTTATGTCTCGAGCGGGAGCTTGAGGGATGATGAGAATGTACAACAGGAGATGGAGACCGAGTTGGCCCATCTAGCACCTATTGAGAGGAAAAGAAAGAGAGAAGGCCCAAGTGGGGTGACTCAGCTTAGGAAGGACTTATTTGATGATCCACTAGACGGGCTAGGCGCGGACGAAGAGACAAGAAACCGAAGAAGGATGAGGAGGAGGAAGAGGAGGAGTGACTCCGAGTATCCAACCACAGTCGTCGCAGACACATAGTTTAGATTTTAGTTTATTTTAGTTTATTTAAATTTCAAAGAAGGTTATTTAGTCCCAGGTTCTTTCGAGCTTAGACTCATCAACTAAATGTTAACGTGTAGTGACTTGTGGAAATAGAGATTTTACTTTAGTAATAAAAATATTGTTTGCTTTATTTGAAATTTGCTCAAACCAGATTTGGATTTTTAGTTATTTTTGAGACCGCACCTTTGAAGGCGGCCTACATTCCCCTTTTACAAGTAAGGCTAAGGGGCTCAGGTCACCGTAGTTCATTTCTGATTGTAGAAAGGGAAGATAGAAGGGGGGGGGGAAATAAAGATAGTAATAATAATAATAATACATACATACATATATGTATATATATATATATATATATATATATATATATATATATATATATATATATTTATTTATAAGGGGGATGGCCATTGTAGAAGACCGTTGACGGAGAGTACCGCTGACGGAAAGTACCGCCTGGTAGAGCAGGACCGTAGTGGTCAGTTGTAGTAGCGGCGGAGATTGTAAACCTTGACTGGGGGGAGGCTGTCGTTGTCCGTGTACACCCATTATTTGTTCTGCTTGGTTAAACGACCTGTTTTGATGGTCGGATCTTTTCTTTCAACTCTTGACATTCGTCCGTACTATGACCTTCATTCTAGTGGTAGGAACACATTCTGTTTGGTTCGGAAATCTGTAGTGTCGGAGTAAGACCAAATTCTTGCATCGGTTGTAGTTTACCCATTTTGTTCAGTGCTTTGAAGATGAGGCCCAACGGTAGATCCGAGCTTGTGCAACGTTGGAAAATGATGGGGGCTCCATCCTGTGACTCGAACCTCCCGTGCATTGGTCGTAAGGACGGGGTATTCGCTAAGTGGCTCTTTAGTTGAGTTAGAGCCAACTCAAACTTCTGATTCCAAACTTTTTCTGAGCAATTCTGTAATTCTTTGAGGACCGTGTCTCCTGCCGTTGTGAGGCGGCTGATGTAGTGTAGCAGACCTATGAGTTTGATCCTTTTAATTTCTTGGCGAGGTGGTGACATTATTATTAACTCTCTGACTTTCTCGGGGTCGGCTTCGAATTTCTGTCCCAATCTATACCCTAGGGCTTTTGTCTGAATAGTACCAAATCTACATTTCGATGGATCTAGGAGAATTTTTTGACCTTTCAGAATGTCAAAGAGTTTCCGCAGGTCCTTGATGTGTCGGCCGTAGGGTCTCTTGGAGTGTATTACTAAATCATCTATGTAGATGTCAGTATCTGTTGGCGATCTTGTTGGATGTGGTAAGAGATACCAATGCCTTTCCATTCTAGGAATCTGTTGGCGTGACAATAAATTCCCCATGGGACGTGAAAGAGTAACTTCTCGTCTGTTTGTGCTGCGGCAGGTATCCGATTTTTACCGGGGAAACCTTCGAGGAATGATCTAACATCTCTGTCTTCGGCGGCTTCTAACAGTGCGTTTAAGTCAAACGGTGGGAACCTGTGTTTGGGGCTCAGTTTGTTGAGACTCATGATGTCTATGTGAACCGTCACCTTTCTTTTGTACTTCTTTGCGGAGATGATGTTGAGCAACCATTTTGGTCAAAATACCGACTTGATAAATTTTCTCTGTAGCAGCTTTTCGATTTCCATGGCCATTCGAGGTGAGCAATCGGGCGTGACTGGCGGCAGTACTTGCTTTACTAACCCAATATCTGGTGTTTCCATCCGTTCCCATACTCTGTCCGATGAGTTGTCACAGGACCATGCAAAGATGTCTTCGTATTCTCTGAGTAGTTTGATCAGTGCTTCTCGATCTTCGCCATGAAAGAAACTCCCAATCTGAGTCACTTCGGCTTGTCTTGTCTTCCCAGATTCACACATGTTAACACCTCATCGGTAGCTTGGGCTAGGCTTTCCCTTTGAATCATAACCTGCTATGAGATTTCTCGGATGTATTCGTTATTAAGTTTGTTTGTGTCTGCCTCTTTTAATGAATCGTTATTAACTATTGGTATATCATTAGGTTGATTAGTTAATTTATAATTTATAAGAGCGGCTACAGCGGGATACTCGGAAAGGTCGAGATTTTCATTTAATGCACGAGGAAAGACAGTGTTTGCGATTACATCATAGTCTTTTGACTTGAGGTCATTAGACTTAGACAGAGACACGAACTCGTAAGTGAGAAAGGGAGACCTAACTGACCTAGGGGAAAAGACTCTCTAAGGGGGGGATCTGGCCAGCCCCAGATTCTCGATAGCAGTAGTCACAGGTCCGTATTCAATAATAGCCACGATGTCATCTTCTAGGCTCAACTGCTGGAACAAATCTTGGCCGTCCCACGACTCTGTTTCCTTAGCTTCGCCGACCAACGGTTCATCGTGTGACACAAATTCAGTGTCGTAAGTCATGTCTTTGTTCACCTTGATGCAGTACTCATTCTGGATGGTAGTAACTCTGCCAGCAGTCTTTCGAGGTTCCATATACCTTAGCTCTAGATTGACCAAGTCGAACTCTACATCTCTGAAGATTTCAAAACCCTTTTGTAGCTTTCTGTTGTGGTCGAACCATGGCTCTGCGAACTCGAAGTTTGAGTATTAGATTTGTGAAGCCAAGGGCGTCCTAGCAGGATGGTGAAGGAGGATGGTATGTCGATCACTTGGAAATCCATAGACAGAGTTTGTGTCCCCACGGAGATGGGTAGCGTAACAATTCCCAACACTGATCTGCATGTGGAGTCATAAGCTTTGATTGTCTGTTTGGAGGTCCTTAGAGTGGTTGGGTCTATACCCACCACATCCATCATTCGTGACGGTAGTACATTGATGGCGGATCCGTTGTCCACAAAGGCTCGAGGGATTTTCTTCCCACTGATTTCGACTATGATGTGCAGAGGTTCATTATGATCAATGCCAAATGGAGGTTCATCGAGTTCTGAAAAGGTGATGATATTCCCAAAGTGAATGTTGCCGATCATTTGTGTGACATTCTCGGGAGTGGTGTCCGATGGGACCATAGTGGCTGCCAAGTTATTTTCAAGCATCTGGCGGTGAGCTAGAGATGAGGTGAGTAAAGACCACAAGGAGATGTGAGCTTGGGTTTGTTTAAGCTGCGTGAGGATGGGATCCTCTTTCTCGGGGTCTTAGGGTTCCGATTCTTTGTTGAAGACCTTCTTCGTACCCTTGGGGTCTGACTGATAGATCTATCCGGACCTTGTGAGTAGGTTGATTTCTGCTCGCACGTCGTATGGAGACTGCGGCAATTTGGCGGATTCTGCGAAGATTTCGGCTATAGATAGTGGTGGAGATTTAAGTGGAGATTTGAGTGGACCGGAGTCACAATCTCCTAGGAGAGAAGCTTCTAAAGATAGCTCATCTAATGACAGCATATAATAAGAAGAATTACTATCATTAACAAACTTTGGAGTACAGCCTATTTCATCATCACTATAAAACTCGGAGTCTGCCACAATAGTTTCGGCCAGCTCACCAATGTTTGTTGCTATACTATTTTCATCTAAAGAGAGCCTAGGGTCTTCGAGAGAACCATCATGAATGAGCTTCAATATGTCCTTCTTCAGGGCGAAGCACTCTCTTGTTCTATGTCTAGTGGCTTAGTGATAGCGGTAGTATTTCCATACATTGCTTCCCATGTGCGTAGAACCCTTGAGTTGTCTGAGGAGCCTTCTGTTCACAAGGTCATGGAGAAATTTCTTCATTGAGATCTTCAATTGATCGATGCAGTCCTCAAGTTCTAGCATGGTGATTTGATCAATCTCTACCATATTAACATCCATGGCGATGATTTTCCTTGGGTCCGCAATGATGCTGTCCTTGATAAGTTTCTGTACGATCTGCTTAATGGTGAAGCACTCGTTGTTGGTGTGTCCGGACACTCTATGGTAGTAGCAAAATTTGGACATGTCGCATCCATGTTTGGGCCATTTGAACCCATGTTCCAAGGGGGTTATCATCCTAATCTTGACTAGTCCTCCGAATAAAGCATTCATGTCTAGCCCTAGTTCGGCAAAAGCATCTACCATTTCTAGAATACTAATGTCACCTCCGATGAGCTCGACCATGTTGACGCCACCATTGTTAGGGAGCGAGTTCGCTATGGTGTTCGGACCTTTAGGCTTCTCAATCTTTCCATCGGCTATGAGCTTTTGGATGACTCGCTTGAGATGGATGCAGTCATCGGTGACGTGGACTATGTGCTTGTGGTATTTGCAGAACTTGGTTGCATCAGGATTAACCTTCTTGTTAAATTGTTCGAAATTCTCAAGTGGCTTGATCAAGCCCTTCTTCATCAACACCTCAAAGACTTTGCTAGTAGGCATACCGAAGTCATCGAAATGGTCTTCTTTTTGGGGGAAGGTACTAGTAACTGCTTGGACATCGAAGGCGGAGTTGTCTTGGACAATACTCACTTGACCGGCCACCTCTTTAGCTTTAGGAGCGGCATTTGTCGGAGCTTTGTAGCGGAATGAGGTATTTCCACTCTTGGCAGTTTCTTTAGCAACACCAGTAATGCCGGCTTCGTGTCTGACCCCAGCATCGACCATTTCTCACAGATCGGGAAAGTAACCATTACCAATCGCCACCCTAAGCTCGGGCAACAAGCATTTGAAGAAGATTTGCTTTTGTTCCTTTGCCTTAAGAGGGTATTGTACTTCTGCTAGCTTGTGATTCCACCTCTTGTAGAAGTCATAGATAGGCTCACCAGGCCTCTGCATGGTGTTCTCTAAATCAGTACGGTTGACGTGCCAATCTAGGTTTGACTGATACTTCTCGCAGAAAGTAGTGGTGATTTGTTCCTATGTCTCTCTTTCGGAGGGATCCAAACTCAAGAACCAACGGAGAGCGATTCCATCCAAAGTGGTGTGGAAGACTCGGGCCATTTGCTCGTTGGTGCAGTCACGGGCTCTCATGGCTAGCACATAACTGTCGAGATGAGTCTTGGGACAAGTAATACCATGAAATGTAGGGACCTTCGGCATCTTGAAGTCTCTAGGTAGAGCACCCACATTGCTTGGGTCAATGGTTTTGACTATCGGAGCGGATTGCTTGGAGACCGTGTCGGATAGCTTGCGGATCTGTTCTTATATGGCAACCACTAGAGGGTGATTGGAGAAGTCTGTGCTACTATAGGTTTAAGTAGCAGGAGGATCAGTGGAAACTGTGGGCACGGCGGCACCGATACTCAACGGTAGTGAAGGTGGTGGCAACTTGGTAGAGGACAAGTAACTACCCATTAATTCTGGTGACGGCTCATATGGAACCTTGCTGGAGGTTGCTTTAGTACCAAAATCAGGAGGGGGGACCCTTTGGTAGTTGGGCATCTTGAGAGGGATAGCACCATCATTGGCAGGGTAGGTGGCAGGCACTGTTTTGTCTTGGACGAAGATCACTTCTTCATTGTGGAAGCTAGTTTCCACACCTTTCTTCTTCATCTCAGTATGAAGGTGATCTTTGAGCTCTTGATTAACCCTTTCTAGAGACTTGCTTCGATCCTCAAGCTTAGAGATCTGTAGCATAAGGTTGCTGAAGAAAGCATGGAGAGGTGGAGGAATGTCTGAGGGTTTGATACTGGCGGCGATTTTTGGATCGGTAGAAGAGGAGACTGACGGAGTGGAGACATTAGGAGTAGTAGGCTCTGATGATGGAGACATCGTTGATGCATAGACTGAAGACTGAGCTTACGGAAGGCTTGACCGTTGAAGAAGACCACCGGAACAGACCCAAACTTGCTTCTCTGTAGAGGTAGGGGATGAGCGGTTTAGGACGGGACAAGGCTCATGCAATGTATTTTGTTATTTACAAAAACAATGTATTATTAGTCCTAATGGTTGGAAGGGGTACCCCTTTTTTGGGTTACTATCTAAAAAACCTGGATCAGTGGAGGTCATCACTACGTCTATAGACCCCTCATTTTTCACCTGTATTGCACCTCCCAAACGGACAATTTGGGCCAGGGTCCTATAGGGCAAGCGACTTCCACCGACCTAACGGATCCTAGTGACTAACCCTTGTTTAAAGGCATTTAACGTAATGTTTATGTTACTTCCGTTAAGTTTTTAACGAGTTGAGATCCTTGTACAAAGTATCACTCGGCTTACTGTATGCACACCCTTGTAGGGAATTTCATTTTTTATGCTTTTTTCTCTCGAAGGATCTCGACTCATTAAAGAGTTAACGGATGACGGCATGAACGACACGTTAATTGTCTATAAAGAAAAGCTAGTCAAACCAACCGGTCAACTTTGGAGTGTCCTAGACTCTGTGAGTGCATGGTTTCAAAATGAACAAGGGATTAACCTCGACTGCTTCACAAGTGAAAACAGTGAGTTAGATAGCCCGGGTGCCACGAAGATAGAGGCGATAGGATCACCAAAATCTGTGCACTCAGCGGAGTATCCAGTAGGTTATGTAGTGTGACACGGACCTAGTGGTAGTGTGCGGACAACAACTAGTTGTTTTTTAGGGAGAAAACAGAGAGTTTTTTGTTTTTACATGTATGGAATGCAAAAGAGTTAAAAAGGGTACAATAGGAAACAGTTAAGATATTAACGCACTAAAGTACAAGGGAAGCAAATATGTACAGGAGAATAAAGTACAAGGGGGAAGAGATCAAGTAAGAATACAATAATGATATTGACAAAAGTTTGACCCTCTATGTTTGAAGATGTTCAAAGCTAGTCCCCAGCAGAGTCGCCACTGTGAATACCCCTTTCCGAAAATGCGGGCGACGCACGGGAAGTCTTTCTTTTATTTATCTTTTCTATGGGATTAGGATATTCAAGTTGGCATTTAACTTATTAAGATTCGCCACGTTGTTTTTATCGAGCTAAAACATTGAGAAAAAGCTAACAGAGAGGGTTCGGGGGTCAAGTTACGACAAGAGAAGAATATCAAGTTATCACTCCTATTGCCCGATAGATCGGACTTTCTATCATGATGAATGTGTTAGTAGTGTGTTAGTGATTGAGACCGGATCCGAAGATTGCCTACGTTCCTCTCGTGGTGAGAAGCTCAGGTCAACGTAGTTCGCACATAATCGGAATAGAGAGAAGAAGCGGGATCATGCATAATGAAGGGGGAGGAGAAAGAATCATACAAGATGATCACATCCTAGAATAATGATTATACCATTGATAAGATCAATGTGTAGTCATCATATTCATCATTGGAGAATTACTGATCATGGGAGTAATTACCTAAAGTTTAGGGTTTAGAAGTAGTTCCTAAATCTTGGAGATCATCATCGGCTATGCATTATAAATAGGGATCAAAACATTAGATCTAGCATGCTCAATCTAACATAATAATAAGAACATTATGAAACATGTATGAAGTAACATATAAGCATGAAGATCGCTACCCTAAATATAAAGCATATTATGAATTCTAGCAAGAACATGAAGAACACGTTATGAATCATATGAATATAGATGTATAAACATAATGAAACTAGCATAAATTAGATCTAAGCTAAGAAAACATGTATAATTCTCACCAATCTTGACAAGAACGAAGTCGAATCTCTTGCGCGGATTCGCCGAACCTTCGGGATTGGTAGAAAGGCTTAGAGAGAGAGTTTTGTCTGCAGTTTAGACTGTACAACTCGGGGGAGAGAATTTTGTGTCGAAATTATGAACTGAGGTCACCTATTTATAGGGAAAGTTGACCTGGAGGAAGTGGCCGCCCGGCTGGAAGAGTGGCCGCCCGGCCGATCCCAGCGGATTGGCTCGATTCACGAGGCTCTGATCAATCTGGACTCTGAGAACTCCTAGATAACGTCTATCTTCGATCCCTCATCCGATCAGGTTGGGTACTAACAGCTGGTGATAGCCCAGTATTTAGAAAGTCATATGACATAGGTAGAGAATTTTGTAGTGATGCAAATGGGAACCTAGACTCGTCAAAAATTACATGACGATTGAGAATGATTTTCTTTGAATTTAAGTCAAAGCACTTATACCCCCGGTGATTTCTAGGATATCCCAAGAATACACAAGGTGTAGAACGGGGTTGGAGTTTGTTTATTGTACAAGAAGGATGAAGATGATAACAGAGACATCCGAACACCCGAAGATGAGCATACGAGGGAAACCGATTGTATAGAATTTGAACCGGGGAGGTGTATGCTAAGTGTTTAACAGGAAGAATATTAAGAAGATAGGAAGCCATTTGGAGAGCATGGTGCCACAAATTAGGAGGTAAAGAAGCATGAAAAAGCAATGTACGAACCATATTATTTGTGGTACGAATTTTTCTCTCAGCCTTCCCAATTTGAGGAGAAGTATAAGGACAAGACAATCGAAAAGTTAACCCGTTTGTGTTACAAAAATCCCAAAAACGTGTATTGTCAAATTCCTTCCCATTATCACACTGAATAGTTTTTATATCCCGCTCAAACTGAGTTCGAACAAAAGCACGAAAATTGAGGAAGGTAGCATATACTTGATTTATGGGACAATGGAAAAGTCGACACAAAATTCGAAAAATCATCTAAAAGAATAAGATAATATCTATGTCCCAAAGAACTCAAAACTGGCGATGTCCATAAATCACAATGAACAATATCAAACGGCATAACAGTAAAAGACGTTGAATTACTAAAAGGTAATTTTATTTGTTTTCCAAGAGTGCAAGAATGAAAAATACTACCTCCGTCCCAGCTCAATGTGCACACTTACCTTTTAAGTGGGTGTCGTTGATATGTGCACAATCCAAAAAAGGAAAGTTTTTTATTATTTTTATAATCTTCCACTCATTCTCTCTCTTCCTCCCAACCACTCATTATTCTCCACTCATTCTCTTTCTTCCTCTCAACCACTCATTATTCTCCACTCATTCTCTTTCTTCCTCCCAACCACTCATTATTCTCCACTCACAATACTTTTGAATATAAATAATCTCTCCTAAAATATTGTGCCAAACAGTAAAGATGCGTATTGAGCTGGGACGGAGGTAGTATGAGACTTGTCATTTTTATTACAGCGAATAAAATTTTTATTGCTATGAGAGGCAAAAACAGGAGCCCCGGGGTGACCTAAATGGTCATGCCATAAAGAAGAACTAATAGCTGCAAACGACGAAGGAGTGGTTGTGGAGCTTGAAAAAATGGTGGTGAGTAGATAGAGGTCTCCTTGACTATTACATCTCATAAGAAGTGTCCCCGTCCGGAAATCCTTCACAGAAAATCCAAAAGGGTCAAATTCCACGTTGACAGAATTATCACTAGTAAATTTACGGACAGAGATAAGATTTTTAACGATTAAAGGGGCATGAAGGACATTTTTTAAAAGAAGAGGAGGGGACGGAGAGGATAAATTAGTGTGACCAATACCCTTAATCGGAATTCGACTACCATTACCCACAACTATTGCAGAATTATTAATGCTCGTATTTAAATAAGACTTGAGCGTACCTTGGTAAGAGGTCATGTGATCAGTCGCACCGGTGTCCATGTACCAATTAGCATTGGGAGGATTGACTGAAAGAGTATACATGGCGGAGTCAATGTCGGTAGGGGTAGAGCCGGAAGATGCCGCATACACTTGAGGCTGCCTGTTGTTCTGAACCGGGCGTGGACCAAGAAGACCTGGCTGGAACTGAGGAGCTGGACCTTGGGGCTGGAACATGGGCCTGGCCCAATTCATAGTAGGATAAGGTCAGGGAGGCCAAGCCCACTGTCGAGCCCAAGGTGGTTGGGACCAGCCAAACGGAGGCCCAGATGGTTGCTGCTGGTGTCTGCCAGAGTGACCACGCCCGCCGCCGTTGTTGTTACCCCCATTGCTAGTTCGTCCCCACGACTGATTCTCATCCCTGTTACCCTTGGTTCCTCCTCCATTGTTACCTCCTCCATTCTTCTTGTTGTTACCCTTCCCATGGCCTTTCCGTCCACCCCCAGTATTACGATGTGTGGGGCCAAAATCATGAAACTGATTTACCTCATCGGAACCTTTTGGCTGGGACGTGACCATGGAAGTATGTAGAGATGTGGCGGCTTTCTTAGCAAGGCCCGATTCCTCGAGAATAAGCATCAAGCGAGCTTGCGAAAAAGACTGAAGAGGATCCCGCTGTCGAATGAGAGTACCCACACCATTGTAAGCTTCAGTGAGGCCAGCAACTAGTTGGAGAACCATCCGGCTGTCAGAAATTGGAGCACCAACATTTTTCAGTTGGTCTGCCAAATACTTTAAGCGTTGACAGTAGGTCGAGGCATTGGTGAATTCTTCCATTGTTGTAGCGGAGAATTCTTGCTCAAGGGAGACTGCCCGAGAATTTTTGTTGTCCTAAAAAATGTTTTGTAGTCTCTCCCAAGCTTCCATTGCCGTAGCACCGGGAACCAAGATCGTTTGAAGCAGATCGTTGGAGATCGTAGAATAGATTCACTGCAATACAGTGGAATCAAGCGTATCCCATAATTCTTGTTCATCATCGGTAGAGGGAACCTTCTCCTTCCCTTTATCCGAGGGAATGATGTGATGAAGAACCTTGCAAGCCTTGGCATGGACGCGGAACAATTCCGCCCAAGTTGCATACTGAACATTCTCCATCTCAAGAACGATGGGAACATTGTTTTGGATGTTGGACACAACAAAGGCAGGCTGGAAACCAGTTTTAGAAGACATGGTGATTGCCGCAGAAAATAGCAAATGCACCTAAGAAAAAAGAAGAGAAACGAAGAAGCGGAAGCTAGAGAATGGATCGATCACCTTACTGGTACCATGAAAGAAATTGAGTCTGTGACTCTTCTATTTACTGTATCCAATATATATACAAATATTTACCTATCAATATTGACTATAATCATGGGATATACATCCCTATTTTAATGGGAATCATATCACTTATCTACCTAACAATATTTACAGAAATCAATTCAAAATAATTCAAATATCTATGTAACGACCCCAAAACCCGTCCCTATTTATTTTATATTTTGGGGATTTTATTTATTTTGATATTATGTGTGCATTTTATGTGTCGCATAATAATTTATGACTTGCATTATTTATTTGATTAATTGTGTTAGCTTAAATGTGGGGAGTAATAATTGTTAAGGGAGTTAATTGACCAAATTGAAACTATAGGGTCTTTTGTGGAATTTATAGTATATGGGTTTATTTGTTGAAAGTAGAAGTATAAGGGCCTAAGGGAAAGATTTAAAAGATCAAAACTATGTTTATCTCTAACTCTCTCCCTCTCTGCGATTTTCTTACACTGAGAAAACATCCTTATCCCACCATCTCTTGCTCCCTACGTTTTCATACATACAGTATACTTCCCTCTTATCTCTCCCTAGGAAAAGAAATAGGTAAGGGTTTCATCTTTAATAATTTATTTCTTATTAATTATTACTCCGTTTTAAAATCTAATTATACTAAAATGTTCAGGGCGTTGAGTAGGTCATTTCTACCTGATCAAAATATATTTCATTTATACTTTCCCCGAAATAGGTAAGTTACTAATTCCCCTTTTTATGCTAATATGTTCATATAGGTTATACTCGATACTTGTACTTGTTAATTTTGTGATTTGAATGATTTTTGTGATACTTGTAATTTTGGGACAAAGGGAGTAGTATAAGATTTGTAGCAAGAAGTGTTTTGGTTTAGTTCAAGTGTGTTCCTGGGTGTTCTTTGCACTTATATGAGTAGAGTGTATGCTTCAGGTATAAGGGTGTTAATACTTTTGGGACGGAAGGAGTATGTAAAGAACCAGGTTCAGTTTTGGCCCAAATCGGGTATCGAGCGCCCGCCCGCTAGCCTTTAGAGCGCCCACGCGTGCATGTGTGGAGCGCCCGCTGACCTAGTGTCTCATGACCAAAGTTTCTGTCGACCTAGAGCGCCCGCTTGGTCCTTTCCGAGCGCCCGCCTGGTCAGTCGAGCGCCCGCCCGGTATATAGTGAGCGCCCGCTCGCCCCTTATTCCAGAAATTCCCCTTTTGTTTGTTTAAGATAGGATGTATTCTTGGTCTACATTTGGGGTACTACTCTAGTTGACTTAAACGGTCATTGTGGAACACTCTAGTGTTTGAAATTGGTTCCTTTGTGAACAAATGTGTTATGGAATGTGAGTAAGTGTTAATTGGGTAATAATGAACATCTTATGGTGTGTTTTGGATTGGTGCATCTTTATGATGAGTTTTGTGTGGTTCCCTACTTTGGAATCATGCTCCGGTTGTTGTTTAAAGTAAGTATTTATTACTATACTCTCGTGTAAGTCCAGCTGGTACTTGTTGTGGTGTCGGGCAGTGGTAGGGATTATAATGGAACACGAGCCAAGTTCATTGTAAGGCTTCTACCATTGGTTTCCCATTTTTAACCCCCTTCCTTGGGCCAGAGGTTGGGCATTTTGGGTTATGACTTTGTGTCATTTTCCTCCCGTTGTTCTTGTTGTTGTTATTGTTTGGTTCCGAAACCGGTTTCAGCCCTTTGGTGCTGCTCAGTTGATACCTCTCAGATGGTTATGTTTGATTCGAAAACCTTGGCTCAGTATCCACTTATGAGTGTTTATTTTCGCCTTATGTGTGGTATGATGAGTTGGCTTTGCCTTTCATGTTATGTGCTATGTGAATGCTTATTGATATTATCCTTTTGTGATTATCATTTATAGCATGTCATGTAGTTGCATGATAGTAGCTTACTGAGATTTATTCTCACCCCGTTCTTTTCAAATTTGTTTTCCTTAGATAAAGGCGAGCCAATGGGATAGGTAACTTACACAAGGGAGGACGTCGTGGTGGTTTTGGTAAGAGATTTTGGGACAAGTGTTTGTAAATGCTACATTATGTAAATGTACAACCTTTGGGGTAGAGTACCCGAGACTTCATCTTTGTATCACCTATATTTGATAAAGTGTTGGTGATTTGTAAATTGTAATTAAAGGTGTGTAAGCCCTTGGGGCTAAGTATTTAAAGTTGTGAAAGTTGTTTGTGTGTAGTAAAATCAAGTTTTTAAACTTGAAGAGTTTGTTATATGGATCTTTTATGAAAGAACATTTAGAATTTTTTTTCTAAAAGTGTTTTAGGACGTCTTCCGTGCGTGACCCAGACGTGGGGCCAAGTAGGACCACGGGTTGGGGCACGACAATCTATCTATATTTACCTATTCTAACAATTAACATTGACACTGGCATTTATAAAAAGTGCAAGTGGTAGTGTCAATAATTGCCAGTGTACATGTGCTGACACTTTTTTATACTATCGCTGGAACTTACGATCAGCGCTAAACAACTTCCCGTCAATTACAAAAATGCCACCGCGCCAACTTAAAAACACGTTTTATGCGAAGCTTAGCGTAAAACGCGTTTTTTAGCTGATTTTCACTAGATATATATAAATGAACTCTACGCTTTATGTTTAAACCCTTATGTGTTACCACTAAAGTGTTAATAGGTTTTAGCATAATTTATAACTAAAGGTTTTGGAATCGTTTAGTAGACGACTTAAATTTCCCATCTCGTCTGCTTTCAGTCCTGTAAAAATTCTTCTCTTATAGCAATAACATATTACGAATTTCTATTTATATATAGATGATCTAATTTCTATATTTGTTTGGCCTTGAGAAAAATACATTTTTCGTCCCTCAACTAATCTATGTTTTACCTTTTCATCATCAAACCAATATTTTTTTACTTCAGAATCTTTCACCTATTATTTTCATGGATTAAGAAGTATTTCTGTCTATTTGCCCTCAAAATGGCCGTTAAAAACGCTGATGTAGCATGATGACATCACTTTTGTGCTCACATGGACTGTAGTTTATGAACCTTCGATGATGCGGAGGCTTAAAGGGTTAAAAGTGTTGATTCTATTAAACTATAGACTCAGAAAGAAACTTTATAAAATTAGGGAGCTAAATAGAAAATATAGTCCAAATATTTTTTTTTTCAAAATTTTTAATTAATATTGCTTAAATATTTTTTTAATTATTTTCTCAAATCTACTTCCGAAAATAAAATAAAATAATTAAAGTTGCTTTCAAAAAACTAATAAAATTTATTCTATTTCTCAATATGTAGATTATTCTATTTCTGGGTACGGGTAGTGGGAGGGGAGGAGAGGGGAGGGGCTGTTATGTTGGGGAAAGAGGGTAGGGAGAGATAGCGGGGAGGTAGGGCGTCCGTCGGAAAAGATGATGGGAGGGATGTTGGAAAAATAGTGTATTTTTGTATTATGTGAAGGAAATATAATTTATTTCCGTGATAAATAACTTGTCGAATGACAAAATTGTTTGTGGCTTTGTGTTCTACTCCATGAGAACATTGAGATAATGTATTCATTTGTCCAATTTGGTGTTGGGATGAATGAGATACAAAGGCTTGAAGTTGGTGGGTTGAAATGGGAATATTGAGTTTATCCCACATTGGAAAGAAATGTGAAAGGAAGCTAGTATAAAGGCTTGGGCACTTTAGTAGTGTTCAAGCTTGTATGGCATAGAGGCTCTCTCTCGCGCGCAGTGGGGGGCTGCAAATCATGGACCCAAATTGGCTTGGGACCATCGAACTCATGTGTGCCTGCGGACACGAATGTAGCACCAATTTGGTTGTCCGCGCTAGCTCACCTTTTGCAATTATTTTTTGATTTTACAGTCAAATTTTTTTTGTTCAAAAACAGATTCATCCCATCTGAACTGGGAATGCCAAGTGAAGAGTCTTGCCTTATCTCTTATCCCAGAAATTAATTAAGGATTGGGTTTATCCTTTTAATTAATTTTCGGATGTAAATTAGTTCTCGGATTAGTATAAATTGAGCAGCAAACCAGTGCGAGAAGATACAGAAAAGAACACAGTTTTCAGCAATATCCACAGCCTCTCTTTCGTTGCATTTTGTTCATTCCTCATTTGGCCTCCTGCATTGCATACTCATGGTGATACTGTCCAGGCACTAAATTCAATTCGCCCGAGTCTCTTAGTGCAGGGAAGCATCCGGTTCGTGCGAGTTATCCTGGGAGACTAGCGTTCGACGACAACCTCAAGTACTTACGGTGAGGGGGCGAATAAGTCTTAAGGACAGTGTGTTCAACAAACGGCTCGGCACAAAACATTCAGTCTAGTTTATGTTTATTATTTTCGAGTTTATTAATAAATTTATTTATTATTTATTCTGTAATTCGAGTTCTTTTTGTAGAATTTCCCTAACAAACAAGGGATGAGTTCGAAAATCAAATCTCAGGCGTAGGGTTAGGGTTAGCTTTGAGATTTTATTGGTTAAGATGAAAAGGGGAAAAAGTGAGAGAGGAAGAGAGAAAAGATGACGGTGGGTGGGATGGGCAAGGATGGGGGTTGCTTGTTGCAGGGAAATGATGGAAGAAGAAGAGATGAAGTGAGAAGAACAAAGGAGATGGAAGTTGAAGAAAGTGAGAGAGAGAAGAGACGTGAATATGGGAGTTAAAGTGAGGGTGTCTTTTTTCATTTTGATCCTTTAATCTTATGGGAATATGGTATATAGGTCTGTTATTGAATTTTTAGCATTCTGACCTTTATAAATCCACATAATTATCTCGTGGATGCCAACTATGCAATTTCATTGCAAAACAAGCAAAAAATGACGAGTCAGTAGGCCACGTCACTATATTTAAAGCTGAAATTGACGGCTAACTGACGGAAAGACATCTTAATCGATGAAAATAATAGGTGAATTATTCTTAAGTAAAAAATATTTGTTTGATGATAAAAAGGCAAAACATAGATTAATTGAGGGACGAAAAAAGTATTTTTCTCGTCTGGCCTTTGATTAGACTATTAATTTGATTAGACTATTAATGTGATCATGTAACTTACTTGTTTTACTTTTTGAAGTTTGTTTGGATTTTTGTACTGTAATTTTTTGGACTTATGTATCGTAAGTTTGTTTGGTTTTATTCTATTTTAGGTTGAAAATAAATTTTCTTTTTAGATTCTTCTTATTTTTCTTGTTTTTATTTTGTTTGCCATGATAATAGTAATATTTAATTATACCCCTTCCGTTCCAAAATGAATTTTTATTTTGAAGGAATATTTTTTTCCCTCTGAATATTTTATTACCAATTTTTTCACTGTTCATTATGTATTTGCAAATTAAAATTTTATATAGTGGATATAAAATATTTTCATATATCTTTTACCTAAATTACAAATACTTCAAAATAGAGCATCTTTTAGTGGGAGGAAGGAAATATTCAGATATTTATTTTAAGACAGAAGGAGTAATATTAATATCAAAATTGGGTAGCATGTGTGTCTAAATTTAAACATTATAATTGTGAACAAATGAGAATAACCAAAAGGTTCTCAATTGTTTCATTAAACAACTTAGAACTTATCATTGTTATTTATTTGTTATCGAAAAGTTATCAGTTGTCGTTGAATAACAAAATGTGAGAATCTGAGAAATTCTCACTTCTCATTTGTTTACAATGATAATAGAGGGAAGTGTTGTTTACAGCTAAGATGGTCTAAGTTGTTCACTAAACAACTGAGAGGTTCTCAATTATTGATCCCTATAGGTGGTCGCTGGCAGGAGTTGGTCGCCTTCTCAATTGTTTAGTGAACAACTGTAAACAACTGAGAAGTTTTGAGTTGTTAATTGAGCAATTGAAACTTTTCTTAAAATTATATGTGGGTATTAATTTGATTATTTTTAACGATACACAGAGAGAGAGAGAGAGAGAGAGAGAGAGAGAGAGAGAGAGACACTCTCTTAGCAATAGGGAAGGGTAACGCGTGTTTCTTTGATGCGAAAGATAGTCAGGTTGAGAAATAAGTTTTGGATTAGATGGGTAATTTTTAAAGTTAATATCCTTGATGACTAATTTTTTAATTAGGATGAAGAGTTAGGTGGTAATTGCCCCTACCTGATAGGATTAAAGGATTATATGTGAAAGGAGTAGTTAAGGTGGTCACCCGACCCTTTTGATTTTCGAGCTAGGTTAATTTTGTTATTTTCAAATTTTTAAAAAGTGATATTTTTGTCGGTAAAAATAGTAACTTTATCAATTTTGGCCAATTTTAATTTCAAAAACGATTTCATTATATCATACGTAGAGTTCACAGAATTACTGGCTTCGCCATTACGTGTACAAGTACACCATCCATGTATCAAACCTACTTATATTGTATAGATAAAAGAGCAATGCTAGGGGCACAAAATAAGCTCACAAAATCTTGCTCACAAAGTGAGGTGTCGATATTTTATTGGTTGCATCGATATTGGACCCGCCACACTCTACATAAAAACACCAATAAAATTATGTCACCTAGGATTTTGTGAGCAAGATTTTGTGACGTTTTTGTGCTACTAGTATTATTCTAGATAAAAACTCGAATAAGAACACCAAAACCCATTTCATAGTAAAGACGGGTCATGGGTCCGGGTTATTTGTGTAATTTCGACCCATGAACTGGGGTCTAAATTTGTTTTTTTTGTTTTTTTTTTTTTCCGTTTGTCAAAAGTAATAAATGCTATAACTAAATGTAACAAACGGGTTTCAAAAAATTGTAACAATGTTTACACACATATAAAAAAGTAACAGAGTTTTTTTTTTTGGTGTTTTTTCTCGTTTGCCAAAAGTAATACGTATTATAACTAAATGTAACAAACGTGTGACTTAAATGTAACAGTGTTTATACATAAATGTAATACATATATATAGAAAAGTAATAGTTTAACCCTTTACACTTTAAAACAATAAACACTTGTTTTAGTAAAATTGTAAAATAAGAAAGTAACAATTTATATAAATGAATGTGACACTATTATATTGAAAATTATACCGTCTCCGTCCATGTTTAAGGTTCTTAGTTGCTTTATTCTTTGCAAAGAATGAATAGTGTTTTGGACATCATTGTCCTCATAAAGTTCATACTCCCTCCGTCCCATTTCAAATTGCAAAATTTTCCATTTTGGGTGTCCCAACTAAAATTGCAAAATCCTTAAATGGAAAGTTTTTAATACTTTTTAATTAATGGGTCCCACTTCTCATACTCACATCAACTAACCCACTTACTATTCCCTACCCCACTTTCTCTCTCCTACCCAACTATCTACACTCACAACACATCACTTTTTTTACTTTTTTCTTAATTCCCGTGTACACCTAGTATTTGCAATTTAAAATTGGACGGAGGGAGTATATTACAAGAAAAAACCATCACTTACCCATCTACTTTTCACCCACTTGCTTTATGAATGGACAATTATATCCTCCACACACTACTATTATTGACTCAAATTTGCCTTGGTTCCTTAATAAAAGCGTGTAAAGTCAAACTAAGAACCTTAAACCGAGACGGAGGGAGTAATATAGTTTTTTTTAAACCAATTACATTTTTAATTTTTAAAAAAAGTATTAAAATTTGTCTAAAAAACCATTACGTTTACTTGTATAATAACTATATCTGTGTGTTTTCAAATAATAAGTTACAATGTGTTCAATTTATCATGATGCATGTAAAAGTATTACATTATCTATAGAAATATGTTACAATTTTGTCTACCAAAGTGCCATTTACTTGTACAAACAATTACATTCATGTGTATAAACTGTTATTTTTCAAATGTTACTTTCTTTCAAAAAAAAAAAAAAAACAAAATACTCTACTTCTTTTATTCTGCAAAAACACTACTCCCTCTGTCCCGCTTTGTCCCGCTTTAAGGTTATTACTTTCCTTTTTAGTCTGTCCCAATTTAAGGTTATTACTTTGCTTTATTACCTAAAATAGAAAGTGAGACCCACTTGTCATTCCCACAACAAAAACTCCATACCCACTTTCTCTCTCCCACTTTACTTTTCATACTCACAACATTTATTTTTTCTTACTCTCCATGCAAAGTCAAATTAGGAACTTTAAATTGGGACGATGGAGTATTACATTTTAGTATAAAAACTGTTACATTTTTGTTGTGGTTAGGGTTACACGTAAGTATAGTTAGTATTGTTGAAACATGTGTTACATTTACTTATAAACAATGTTACATATAAGCAACACAATTGCAACATTTAAGTATTACTTTAGACAGACAAAAAAACTAAAAAGAAAAAAAAAAGATTTTTTTTTAAATATCCGGATCATGAGTCGACATGTCTTTACTATTACTATGAGATAGATCTAAGTTATTCTCATATGAGACCGACATGTCTTTACTATTACTATGAGATAGATCTAAGTTATTCTCATATGATGAGACCAGCTCTATTGTATATTGTTGGATGCTATACACGCGATATAATGAGGTGAGGTTGAAGTAGCGTGCCCATGCACCAATTGTACTTCGCCTTTCTTCTAATTGGTACGTCACTGATATATTTATTCTGCCCTCATAATTTGAAGAGTTGACAAGAATTAGTCAGTCATTATATTATGAAGTTTGTAGTACTATGTATCAATAATTATCCACAAATAATGACTTTTAAACCATACGTTAATGGGTTTCAAAAAAGAAAAAAAAAAAAAAAAACCATACGTTAATGGGTTCAAAAAAAAAAGGAAAAGAAACCATACGTTAATTATGACATTTCTGAACCTTCAACCTAACTTTGTATTGAAGTCATTATTTAGAACACTTGGATAAACTTTAATTGTTGAACCTAACTAATTATTAGAAGTAATGAAAATAACTGGTCAAATGAGACATTATGAAACGGAAGGAGCAATAATCTTTAAAAATATGGATGAGTCAATTGCAAAACTAGAATAGTTCATCACACACTAACTTAAAATTGATTTCAGATCTAATTTCATTTCATAATTACTAAGCTCGTTGTGGATCATTCCTTTCTTATGTACGCGCACGTAGGAATTTTGTTTGAGCACAAGGGTTGCTATACGGCCTTATGCTTTAGCGTGAGCGTGTGATTCCAGTCACTATTATTTTTCAATATTAATGGTCGAGATTAATTAGATGTTTAATGTAAGAACATGGCTTGCAACACAAGTCATTTAGTAATTTCATACATGAAATCATACCTATAATGTTAATATAAAGTGTAGTGAATTAAAATAATGTGTAGAATTCCTGGATGTAATATTACCTATTTTTGATGGGCAAAGTGGTAATTTAACATCACTAAAGGTTGAAAGGGTGTAGTCCCTAAATGAGATGCCTATTGGTTTCATATATAAAGGGTTCTCCATCAACCCTAGAAATCACTCCATTCATTTTATTTTCTCTCCTAAATAATCTTCATATTGCTAGAGACATTAGAGAGAAAATGCACAATCATTTAGAAGAACTCCGTCTCCTTAATTCTTCTTCTTCTTCTTCTTATTCTCCCTACAACATCTGTAATGGATTCAACAGGTATTATTTCGCTTCCGCCTTCATCTTCTTCCTCATTCTTATTTTGAAAATGAGCGTGGCATTCAGGGATATAAATAATTGTTCCAACAATTGGTATCAGAGCCCCGTTCATTTTGGTTTAAGTTTGGGTTCTTCTTTGAGAAAGTTTTGTACTTTCAATTTGATTCATTTTCCCTGTTGAATCATTAAGTTTTAATGTTGATTAGGGACTCTAATTCGTTCATAGAGTACTGATAATCATCATCTAAAATTCAGAAAATGGTTTGAAAATGTTTTGTTCATTAAATTAAAATGGTTCAAGTTAGACTATCCCTTCATAACATGGTTTTATGTTTTAAGTACATACCATGTGGATCTACTTACTTGATTCCATTAATTTTAAAAGCATGATTATCCTAAATAACATGGTTTTATGTTTTAAGTACATACCATGTGGATCTACTTGTTATTCATGCCTTTTGGGACAAAATATGGAAAAAGTGCAGAAAAAATGCATGAAACGGTGGCTTTAGCCCGGTCGGGTATTATGTTCCGCCCGGTCGGGTCTTATGTTCCACCCGGTTGGACTAAATGTGTTTGCCTGGTCGGGTCTTTGGTTCCGCCCGGTCGGGCATTGTATGTTGCCCGGTCGGGTATTAGGCATTGCCCGGTCGCGCATATTCACTATTCATATAATTTTTGCCTTTTTCAAGATGTTGCACAATTTTGTTTCCTCTTTTGAACAAAACCATAATTATTTTCAAACCTTAAAGTTTTTGATTAATTATATGCTTTGATAATTTTATTCATTGTTTAAATAATATTGTCGCCTAAGTGATTTACGTTATTTAAACCCTAAAATTGTAAAGTGTTGGATGTTTGAGTTGATATGTGAATGGCTTGAATTTTCCAAAGAAGATCTTGACATTTGACTAAACTTGGGCATTCATGTGGTAACAAGTAAAATGAACATTAGGTTATTTTCTTAGATGCTTATGTCGGCCCAAAGGAAGATTAAGTATTTATTAAAATATAAGTTCAAATTACTTGTTACCTAAGGCAATTATTTATGAGTCAACTCGCAATCCAAAGATTAGTTTTGATGTCATGTTGATTGTCTTGTTGATGGATTTCGTTGATATAATTAATCATTTTTCATTATGTAGTATCTTATACATGTTTTGTATTCATTCTTGTTCTCGAAATTCCAACAGATTTACTTATAGCTTCATCCGTGATTACTGCTATGAGTACCTTACCGATGCTTAATGGGACTAATTTTAAAACTTGGAAAAATAAATTGATGATGATCTTAGGCTATATGGACATAGATCATGCATTAAGGGAGCCGTTTCCTCTTCCTCTCTCTAATGAAAGCACTCAAGAAGATTGCTTAAATGAGGAGAAGTGGAAACGCTCCAATCGTGTGAGCCTAATGATCATGAATATAGTTGTCCCGGAGACCATTTTGACCGGTATCTGCAAGGATATTGATGCTAAAACATTCCTTGATATGCTTGAGGAACGTTTGGAATCTACCTCTTCTTATGAGACAAAGAGAAAAGGGAAGGATGTTGCGGTTGCAAGAAATAAGAAGCGTAAGGGATCATCTAATGATCATGAAGAATGCTTCTTTTGCAAGGACCACAATCACATGAAGTACGACTGCCCTAAGTATCACGCTTGGCGTGCTTAGAAAGGTATGTCATTTGGTCTTTATTTGTGACAAAGGGTAATTTGGTTTCATTTCCTACATATACATAGTGGTTGAATATTGGAACGACAACTCACATAAAGGAAGTTTATGTAGGATTGCCTGAAATACCGAAGTCCTGGAGAAGATGAAGGATTCATCTATATGGAAGCTGGGATCCAGTTGAAGTGCAAGGCATCGGGAATTTTTGTTATTGTTAAAGTACTTAGTAATATTTGTATAAATACTACATTTGTTGTACCGTCATTTAGACAGAATTTGATATTTATCACACTATTAAACAAAGAAGGTTATTTTGTTCAATTTTATAAATGTGATTTTTATTTTTATTCCAATGTTGATGGTACTAGTACTTTGTCAAGTAGTCTTTATTCACTTGACCTTATTTACACAATAAATGAATCCCATAAATAATGAAACCAAAACTAGAAAGTAATAGTTATCAAGTAAATTTTTAAGGCATAGGCGTTTGGGTCATATTTTCAAGAGGAAAATTGATAAGCTTATGTTAAAGGAAGTCTTGAATAAACTTGATATTTTGAAAAATACTTTTGCATTAAATGCCTTAAAGGAAATTTACAAACATTAAAAGAATAGTATTCTCGAGAGTATCAAGTGTCTTTAAAACTAATACATATGAACATTGTGGGCCATTCATTATTCCTTCGAGGAAAGATCAACAATAGTTATTACGTTTATAAATGACTACTCTCAATATGGATGCATTTATTACTTCATGCAAAGACTCAAGTTATGGACGTTTTCAAGTCTTATGAGGTCAAAGTTGGAAATCAACTTTGAAAGACAATTAAGAACATTAGGTCCAATCATGATAGAGTATATCATGGTTGGAATGATTGTTAAAGGGAACAACGTCTAGGTCCTTTTTACTCACTATTTTGAAGAGTGTGGGATTGTCTCCATCTACATTAAGCCGGGTATGCCTAGCATGAATGATGTACACAAGAGATATGATAAAATCCTTAAGAAAATGGTAATAAGCATGTTTTGTGCTTCTTTTACCTCACTCATTATGGGCAAACCGCAACCCTTATTCTCATTAAATCTCCCTCTAAGCTACTAATAAAAACCCTTTATGATTTTGGGACGAATAAGGAACACGTCCTTAAATCATCTTCATTTATGGGGTTGTCTAACATAAGGGTAGACCTTATAAGTCTACTAAGGAAGTTAGACATAAGATTGTTAGTAGTTATTCATGAGGTAAGCCGAGAGATCTAGGGGATATATAAATTTTACAACCCGAAAATTTGAACATTTTGAAACGAGAAAAGCTAGGTTCTTTGAGGATGTTGAATTTAGTGGGAGATTAGGTGTAATATTTTGAATTTGGAAAAGAAGAGGCATCCATCTCTTCACCTCTTCCATAAGTTCCAATTGGATTTCAAATTTTGTACTTGATATTCAAGAAGAACATACAATTCAAAATAAATATGGTTTCCCTATAAATATTGAACAACATGAAAATGTTGATCATAAGAAGGAAATTCAACAACATCAGAATTAGTAAGAACCGGTGCACTTAAAGAGATACAATAGAGTAAGAAGGATTGCAATACCGGATAATTATGAGATGTATCTTACCGAGAAATTAAGGACACATAGGTTTAGTGGGAGATGAGCCATTCATCTACCATAAAGCCATTAATAGTCCTAATTCTCATAAGTAGATTAATGCCATATATAAAGTGTTGAAATCTTTGAAAGATAACAACTTTTGGGATCTTTTTACATTACCTAAAGATGTGAAACCTATAAATGGGTCTCTAAGACCTAAAAGGATTCGCAAAAGTAATATTGAAAGATATAAGACCCATCTAGTTGCTAAAGATTTTTTCAACTCATAAGAAAGGCATTAATTATCAAGAAAGAAACATTTCCCGGTATCTTCTAAAAACTCTTTTAAAATCATTATGGCACTAGTAGCAATTTGTGTCTTAAGCTTCATCAAATGGATATTAAGAGAACTTTTCTTAATGGAGACATTGAGGAAACTATCTATATGGAGAAATTCATTTATGGCTTAAGAAAACTTCTCATTAATAGTATTTAAAGATTAATCAAGTTATTCTTTCATTTGGTTTTGAAATGAATCTTGATAAATATTGTGTATACCATAAGTTCAGTGGGAGTAAAAATTATAATTTTGATCTTATATGTGGATAATTTGCTTGCTAGTAATGTTTTAAACCTTAATAAAGAAACTAAGAAATTTATTTGGAATGAAAATTCTTGGTGAGGCATCCTTTTGTATTAGGAATCCAAGTTCACTGTGAGTATTCACGGAGTATTTTGGGATTATCACAAAAAGCCTATATAGAAAAGGTATTACAAAAGGTATAGCATGCAAAACTATAAACCACTTGACACCCCTAATTTTAAAGGAGACATGCTTAGTCTCAAACAGTGTCCTAAAGTTAATTATGAATCCAAGTATATAGAAAATATCCCTCTTTGCATCAGCAGTAAGAAAGCTTAATAAATGCGTAAGTCTTGCATTCAATGTTGGGATGCTTGATCAATACCAAAGCAATCCAGAAAGAACATTAAGTAGTAGCCAAAAGAATGATATGGTATTTACAAAACACAAAGATCTACATGCCTATTTTTAATCGGATAATCTTGAGATCATTTGGTATTCCGATATTTGTTAAAATTACATAGCTACATAAGTTTTAATGGACTGTGATTTGTCAAAACAAGTGTCGAAAGACCAATTAATATATGACTATCAGGTAGCAGTTCCGTACTCTAACAAAAGGTTTATGGATTTAGACATTAAGTATCTTGTTATAAAGAAAAGAGTACAAAATGAACAGAGAAATACAACTTATTATAGAACAAACTCCATAATTTAACGGATCCATTTATGAAACGTTATCATCTCTAGTGTTTCACGAGTATGGGTGTAACAATTTCATAACATTTAGTTTAGTGGGAGTTTTGTGTTGTACTTCATTAATTGTTCTATTATTTTTTTTTATCTCATTTGGTTAAGTTAGACTAGTTGGAAGAATATGTATAAATTCATTATGATTCCATGCTACACATCTATACTTTTGATCTATGTCATTTAGTTGGATTTGTATACGTGATTATTGTGGGTTTAGTTGCGAATAAATTACAACGACTGCCCCTTTAGTCCTTATACTTGGATGACTAATGGACGAGATTGTTATAGATGACAATAAAGTGCGCACATAAGGGTTGTCATTTGTGTTATATTTATGGTTTTAAAGGAAAGACTTTGTTTTGCAACCCAAGTGGGAGATTGTAAGAACATGGCTTGCAACACAAGTCATTTAGTAATTCCATACATGAAATCATACCTATAATGTTAATATAAAGTGTAGTGAATTAAAATAATGTGTAGAATTCCTGGATGTAATATTACCTATTTTTGATGGGCAAAGTGGTAATTTAACATCACTAAAGGTTGAAAGGGTGTAGTCCCTAAATGAGGTGCCTATTGGTTTCATGTATAAAGGATTCTCTGTTAGGATTCATTGTTAGTGCACCCACCTTAATTTGATTGATCCATTCCACGTGTCTTTTTATGGACTTTAGGACCGCATGTAATGAAGTTCTACTTCAATTTTTAGATAAGTCCATTTCTAGATTTTTTGTTTTCAAGGCTGAGTATTGTTCGGTTGTATCATTAGCGGTTTAGTGCTTCAAGCCATCATTTTAAGAATGCCAGCATGGAGCTCTTCAATTCTCATCAAACCGCAGTTTGCATGTTTGATGAAACCGCACATCAAGACCATTCTTCAAACCGCCCTATGCTTGGTGAAACCGCAGAGCAGTTATTGAAGAATTAAAGAGATGTCATTTATTCCTTAGACAAACATTCCCTTATTGACAGTATAAGGATGTTGTTATGTCATGTCAAAATAACTCTAAGTTAACTTGGAGTTTCTGCAAGGAATGTCGGTTTGTCCATCAGTTTAAATTGTTTACCGTTAGTCCTTTCTGCAACAAAGGACAATTGTCAGGTAGTGGTGCAACAACTACCTAGGACTACAAGACAAAACCAAGGACGAAAATGACAGCTCAACCAATGGGATTTCGACAGCACTGTACCCTTCAGATTTGATTCAAATCTTTACCCAACGGTCACAAGGGTGCTCTGCCTATAAATAGCCTTCATTATTCAACAATGAAGGTTGCTGAGCTTCAAGAGATTCATTCCCAAGTATTCAAGTTTGCTTTGAAGAGTTAAACCCAGATATTCATATCTTCAACCATCTCCATTGCAAACCCAGTTCTTCATCAAAGCTTCAAGCCTAACAACCACTCATACTTAGCCTTTACACAGAAAGAATTCTATTTGCTCCACCATCATTTAGATACTTAGAGCATTTGATTTCTTTTCACACACACACCCGATTTATATGATCATATAGATTATATACTTCGAAAACACCGGTTGTTATTATAGCTTAGGTTAGACTCATTGTTTAGAGTTTAGATTTATCTTGTAAAACCTCCTCTAAATTAATACAAGTCTTATAGCTATTAGAAAATCCTAGACTAACCATCTAGGTAGAGGACGTAGTTCATTTAAGAACGAACCTCTTCAATTTGTGTGTTTGATCTTTATTTTCTGTCTTGATATTTATCTTTCTTGTTTGTGGTCTTGAACTTGTTTCCATATACGAAATGACTTGAAAGATGAATTGTGTTTTCCTTTAAACTTTAAGTTTAACTATTCTGTTGCATCATAGTGTTTTCTCAACCCGAGTCAAACTTCCAAACTCTTTAACTAACCTATTTGGCCAAACCGCAAACTCCGCTGTGCATTTTATCAGTTCGGTTCTTGTGCCTTGAACCGCAGTTGGCCAAACTGATAAGTACTCGGTTGATTTTAAGGGTATTTCGAAAAAGTTTCGGACCGCTATTCACCCCCCCCTCTAGCGGTTCTATACCCTTGTTGCCCTCTGGGACCAACAAGTGGTATCAGAGCGTATCCACCAAACTTGTTTTTACAAGCTTAACCGCTTGGGTGCTGATCCAATGGCAAACACAAACACCCATATGATGCAAACATCCAATTCGAATCACTTACCGATTCTGGATGAAGATAGTTTTATTTTTTGGAAAGATAGGATGATGAAACACATGATTTCATGTGATCGTAGACTGTGGACCGCGGTTACTGATGGACCATATGTCCCTATGAAAGCTAATCCACGTGCAGGAACCGCAGGAGAAGAAGCTGAAGTTAAGAAATTAGAAAGTGAATGGACTGATGCAGACCGCATCAATGTGGATTTTGATGGAAGAGCTATGTCCATGCTAGTGTCAGCTATTGACCTGAGGACTCATTCTAAGGTGCTTCACTGCAAAACCGCAAAGGCTACCTGGGATGCTATAGTTGATTTTCTGGAAGGAGATTCAGATACCAAGAAGAACCGCCTCTATCAACAGAGAAGACTCTTTGACTATTTTGTTAAAGATCCTAAGGAATCTCTTAGACAATGCTATGAGAGGTTTATTGATATTGTTAACGTTTGTTTTTCTCTTGGACATGTCTATTCTAATACAGATTTGAACATGAGATTCATGCAAGCACTTGGTAGCAAATGGCTGATCAAAACTACTAACATTGAAGACAACAAGGACTTGGAAGCTCTTGATCTTCGACACTTGTATGCCATGCTGAAGGTTTTTGAATTTAAGCTTGAAGAGGTCCATGAAACCGAAAGCAGATTTAAGACCCTCTCTCTAGCTGCATTCAACAATACCTCATCTCCTGTCTACAATCCAGACCATCATCAAACCGCTCCTCACCTCCACTTGCAAACCGCTCCTCCTGACTAAAATGTTCCTAGATATAATCCTCAAACCGCACCTTCTGAATATTACCAGCAGTCTCAACAATCCTATCCTCAATCACATCAACCATATCCTCAATCTTATCAATCTTATCAGCAGTCTCATCAATCCTACACTCCTCCTCAAAGTTCTTATGCTCAGAGTGTAGGATCACAATCCTCAAGTTCTACTCAAGTTGATTTTGATGAAATGGATGATGAAGAATTTGCTTTGTATGTGAAGAGATACACCAAGTTCAGGAAAAATAATAGATCTCAATTTCCATCCAAAGGCCCAGCAAAGTTTGTCCCTCCAACCAGATTCAACAAAACTGCAGATCCCAAGACAAGGGAAGACTTGGTTTGTTATAACTGCAGACAACCAGGTCACTTTGCGTCAAGTTGTCCTAAACCGCGCTATGAAGCCGCGCCAGCAAAGAAACCATTCAACAAGAAGTTCGTGAAAAGAAGAGGAATGGTAGCTGACCAAGGAGATCAACCGCTGACATGGATGGGTTCAGACTCAGATGAAAGTGATGATGAAGAAACTGCTAATCTCTGTCTCATGGGATTTGAAGAAAGAATTGAAATTGACGAAAGCCTTCCACTGCCAAAACAACAAATGAAGTCAGTTTCACCTAAGACTCCTGAGGCTAGATCAAGCAGAGCTCCTACAACACCAAACTACACTCCCGAGGTTCAAGCAGACCAAAGTCATGATGATCAGGTACTAGAACGTGCAAACATTATATGTCAACAACACACTGTACTTAAAAAGGCATATAAACTAATGGCTGCGGAACTTGAAGAATCCCAACGTGTATGTAAATCCCACAAGGAGGAAATTGAAAATCTCAAGCTCCAAATTGCTGGGGTATCTACTATTGTGGATGAAAACCGCTATCTGAAGGACAGAACCGAGGTACTTCTCACCCAAATCCATGATCTTACCGTACAAAGGGATGACCTCCAAAAAGTGACCGATGTATGGACCAAGTCTGGTGTCACTGTGGAACAAATCCTAAATTCACAAATTCCTACTTCGGATAAAAGTGGATTGGGGTTTAAAACCGATGATGGGTGTAAGTGTCCTTGTCTCTGTGCCGAAGGTGGTGTGAAACCTACTGAACAAACCAAAGAAATTCCTAAGGTTAATCATGCTGGTAAAAAGGGCTCAAAACAAGAAATTAAAAGGCAAAATTATTTCTTTGAGTACCCTAAAAACCAGACTGGGAGAGATTCAAAGTGGAAAGAGAAATCCATAGCGGCTGAGGCAACCAAGGAAGTATTGAGTGATGAAACCGCTCCTAGTCGGTTTAAGGAAATTCCTATCATTTTCCCTAAAGCCGCACCTAAGAGGAAGGTTGAGCTCAAGAAGGTAATCTTTGTTAAAGCCAAAACCGCTGACCCAGTAAAACATGAGAAACCGAAGGTCAGTAAAGGGTTTGTAAAACCGCAACCAAAACCTGGATTTATTCATTGTGCTATTTGTGCTGATTTTGGTCATAGTGCTGGTCATTGTCTTTTAAGATTCACACCCAATGCCAAGGGACGTAAAAATCCTAAGGTCAAACAAGTGTGGGTCCCAAAAAGCTGCTAACCCTAGGACCCAAGGAATAAGGGGGACCAAAACCTTTCATGTTTATTTTTCAGATTTCATGTTTTATGGCTGGAACCGCGAAGAAGAAGAAGGATCTCTGGTATTTGGATAGTGGATGCTCACGACACATGACTGGAGATTCCGAACTACTCTGCAGTTTCATCCAAATGAAAGGTCCCCCAGTAGTGTTTGGTAACAACAAGAAAGGAGAAACAGTAGGATATGGAGCAATCAAACGAGGAAAGGTGACTATTGAAAATGTGTCATTAGTAGAAGGACTCAAGCACAACCTTCTCTCCATATCTCAGTTTTGTGACAAAGGAATGAACTGCATCTTCACATCAACTAACTGTTATATCAAAGATGCTTCCTCTGAAGTCACTCTACTGACTGGCAAGAGAACAGGTGATGTTTATATGATAGATTTGAGTAATATTGTTTCTATTGCTGACCTCTGTTTTGTAGCCAAAAACATAAGTGAAAGCAGCTGGTTATGGCATAAGCGGCTCAGCCACTTGAACTTCAAGTATCTAGCAAAACTGCACAGGGATGGTCTAGTAAAAGGACTACCCAAAGTGGCTGACCATCATGATGAAAAGTGCAAAGCATGCCAGCTTGGAAATCAGCCCAAACAGTCATTTCCTAGTAAAACCGCACCTTCAACGAACCGCTGTTTGCAATTGCTGCACATGGATTTATTTGGACCTGTCCCAACCGCCAGTATTGGAGGAAACCGCTATACACTTGTGGTGGTTGATGATTATTCAAGATATACATGGGTGGAAATGATGGCCTCTAAAGATGATACTTATGGCATCGTAACCGCTCTCTTTAGACAGCTCCAAACTCAAAAATTGGATGACATTGTTGCCGTGCGTTCAGATAATGGAACCGAATTTACAAACAATGGTGTTGCTCAATATTGTGATGATCATGGAATTGATCATAACTTCTCTGCCGCTGGGGTTCCACAACAGAATGGAGTTGTAGAAAGAAAGAACAGGACTTTGATTGAAGCCGGGAAGACAATGATTGCAGAAGCAAAGCTTCCCAAATACTTCTGGGCCGAAGCCATCAATACCGCATGTTTCACCCAGAACCGCTCCCTAATCATCAAAGTTCACAATAAGACTCCTTATGAATTGTGGAGAGGCAGATCACCCAACATTGCCTTCTTCAAGATATTTGGATGCAAGTGCTACATCTTGTACAATGGCAAAGAGTATCGAGGTAAATTTGATGCTAAGGCCGATGAAGGTATTTTTGTTGGTTATTCAAAACACTCCAAAGCTTTTCGTTGTTTCAATAAGACATCTTTAAAAATTGTAGAGTCAGTCCATGTTACATTTGATGAACATAATCTTCTTGAGCCACATATGGCTCCAAATGTTGCTGATGATTTCAGTGGTTTTGAGACAGGTACATCTTACCTTAATCGTGCAACCGCAAATGACCAACCTACTCAAACCGCTCCATCAGGTTCTCCAGCCGCTCCAAATCAAACCGAAGGTGTTGCTGTAGAACCGCATTCTTCTGATCCCATTCAAACCGTTGATCCAGTTCCCAACATCACCTTCAATGAAGATTTCAATGAATATCAAGAAGAGCCTCCTCTGGAAAATCTTCAAGAAATAGTGGTTCATGATGACCTCCCTCCAGAAATCAATGAGCATAGAGACCATCCAACAACTAATGTTATAGGTCCTATCAGTTCTGGTGTTCAAACAAGAGGAAGCTTAACACATAGAGATAACCACAGTTTGTTCTCAACCGCACTGATATCTCAGATGGAACCGAAGAAGGTAGATGAAGCTCTAAGTGATCCAAGTTGGGTAGCTGCAATGCAAGAAGAGCTTAATCAGTTTGAAAGATGCAGAGTTTGGACTCTAGTTCCAAGGCCCAGAGATCACACTGTAATTGGAACAAAATGGGTATACAGAAATAAGATGGATGAAAATGGTACCATTACAAGAAACAAAGCAAGGTTGGTTGCTCAAGGTTATAGGCAAGAAGAAGGGATTGATTATGATGAAACCTTTGCACCTGTAGCCAGACTTGAAGCCATTAGATTGTTCCTGGCCTATGCCTCCTTCAAGAAATTCAAGTTATATCAAATGGATGTGAAGAGTGCATTTCTGAATGGTGAACTACAAGAAGAAGTTTATGTAGCTCAACCGCCAGGATTTGAAGACAACAAATATCCCAATCATGTCTTCAAGCTCAAGAAGGCCTTGTATGGACTCAAACAAGCTCCAAGAGCATGGTATGACACTCTATCTAAATTTCTTATTGAACAAGGCCTTTCTAGAGGTAAAATTGATACAACCCTATTTATTGCTAAACACAAAGGTCATTCATTATTAGTTCAAATATATGTTGATGATATTATTTTCGGTTCTACTAATGAGACTATGTGTGTTAAGTTTGAGAAGCTTATGAAAGGTAAATTTGAGATGAGTATGATGGGAGAGTTGACATTCTTTCTTGGACTCCAAATCAAGCAATGTCATGATGGAATTTTTATCAACCAAGCCAAATATACCAAAGATTTGATCAAGAAATTTGGGCTTGAAACCGCTAAGCCAGTTGATACCCCAATGCAAAAGGCCTGCAGTTTGGATCAAGATGAACGAGGTAAGAAAGTTGATCAGACTCTCTACCGAGGTATGATTGGTTCTTTACTTTACTTAACTGCTAGTAGGCCAGATATCATGTTCAGTGTTTGTGTTTGTGCTAGATTTCAAGCTGACCCTAGAGAATCTCATCTTATTGCTGTTAAAAGAATTATTAGATATTTATGTGGATCTGTTAACCTTGGACTTTGGTACTCCAAAGAATCTTCATTTGATCTATTAGGTTATTCAGATGCTGACTTTGCAGCATGTAAGATAAGCAGAAAGAGCACAAGTGGTACTTGTCAGTTCCTTGGAACCCGGCTTGTATCATGGTCCAGCAAGAAACAAGCATCGGTTTCAGTCTCAACCGCTGAAGCTGAATACATTGCGGCTGGAAGCTGTTGCTCTCAAATTCTCTGGATGAAACAGCAGTTGGAAGACTATGAAGTATTTGAGAAAAACTGCCCTATCTACTGTGATAGTACTGCAGCTATATCAATCTCCAACAATCCAGTACAACACTCAAAAACCAAGCACATTGACATAAGATATCATTTCCTCAAAGATCATGTTGAAAAGAAGAACATTTTCCTAGCAAAGGTGGGAACCGACGATCAAATTGCAGATATTCTCACCAAACCGCTCGAAAATTCTAGGTTCTTTCATCTACGAGGAGAAATGGGTATGCTGGAACTTACTTAATATAATTCATGCCTATTTATTCTTGTTCTAATAATATTTGTCAAGTATTTTGGCTCTATTAAGAAAATGCAAATAGTTTGCGGTTCAATAGACAAAACCGCAACAAGATGGTTCGGCTAAAGATTCCACTCAAACCGAAGAGTCAAGTAGAACAATTTCAGTTTTATCCAAACCGAATTGTCAAAGCAAGGTTTCGGTTTTTTCTACTGAAACCGAATATAGATCTGAAAGATATCGGTTTCACCAAAACCGATAATAAGGAAAAGGTAAGTCGGTTTACGCAAAACTGCTCAGGTATGAAATTGCATTTTAGTCCCTACTTTATGTCACTTCATTCATTAAGGACCTTTTTGCAATTATCTCTGCCGCATTAAATGTGAATCGACAGGTACACTGACGGTTGAGTTTCCTTAGCCGTCATGCCCGCTCCACTACCCGAGGTGGTTAATTGAGTATAAAAGACAAACCATTTTTCAATTTATCTTTTTACCTTCTTACTCTTTTTAGCAAAAACCCCTCTCTCTCCTCTGTACGCATTCATCCTTCTCTCTCTCTGTTCTCACTAAATTTTCTTACTTAAACAAAATTTTCTATGGCACCAAAGAAATCAATTGATCTTGCTTCTTCTTCTACATCATCCAAACCATCGAAGCCTGATATGGTATGAAATTCTGAACCCTAACTCAGTATATCTCACTTATCCGCCATTGTTGAAGCTTAAAAGCTTGTTCATCTTCCTTTGATCATTTTATGCTTTTTCTTCAATTTCTTGGTTGGTTTGTGTTCGCATTTAGTTATATACACTGATTGATTACTTTGTTTTAAGATTTGTGTTCAATTTTGAGCAAAATCAATTTTGGGGTTATTTGGTGTTCTTGCGAAATTTTGCAGATTCTGGGTTCATGTGTTGTTATTTGTCTTAGTTTATTTAGAACTTTGTTAGAATCTACTCTCTGTGATCATTTTGATATAATTTTTCCATATTTTGGTTAAGATTTTGTTTTGCATATTCATACTCTGTTCTTCGTGTTCTTCATGCATTCAAACTCTTTTTCAAAATTTTCCCTCTTTGATCCATTTTGCCTTCACTATTCCTTCATTCTTTGTTTTTACATTTTTACCCTTACTCTCCTTGAACCGCCTGTTTTCATTGTTAGGATTCCTTGTTATAGTTTGTAGTACTTAATCAAACCGCGGTTTGCTTAAGGATTCAAACTATCATTCTTTAAATTATTTCTAACTAAGAATGTCTTTCAGGATCCCTCAAACTTTGTTCCCGGTTCTAGGATTCTTGAGAATGAACTTAAACAAGATGCAGTTGGAAGGAAGCTCCTCAAACTGTTGAATGATGCTAAACTGCTACCTCTGTTTCTTATGGATGAACCGCAGTTTGTTACTATTATCTGCGCCGAATTCTTTGAGAATGGGATCTCCACGAAGGCTGAATTACTAGATGTAAGAGGAGAACCGATAAGGGATCTGGAATCCGGTGAAATTAAATTTGAAGATGCTATCAAGTCCACCGTCTGTGGCAAAGAAGTGATCCTAACCGCTTCCAAGATTGCAGTTCTAGCTGGTCTTGAGAACTCTGGAGTTATGGGGATAAAACGGAACTTCTAAGCAATACTACAATGGAGCTGATTGGAGTTAACTCTTTCTCCACCAAGAATTCCTCCAAAAAGGACTTTGGAGAGGTGATGGCTCATCTTTGTGAACTGGTAGATTCTGGAGTTATGTGCAAGAATGGAAACCACAACAACTTTACAAGTGAACAGTATGCTTACTGTGTGGCCATTCTTAAAGGGAAGAAACTGCACTGGCCCAAGGTTGTGATGAAGGAGATTATAAATGCTCTAAACCGCCTCCATGCTGCTAAAGCCGCTGGAAAATCCAAGGTCAGAACTCATTGCAGGTTGCTGACAAAGTTCTTGCATCAAGATACTGCCATTTTCAAGTTCTCTACTGAACACAAGGACTATTGGTTGGATCCTAGTGAAAAATCTATCTTTGGACTGTCAAGACTTGATACCTTCAGAACAACCTTTGGATGGCGGTTTGCTCAAACTGTTTGGAATGAGGACCCTCTTCCTGAAGCCGAACGTGGCCCATTTCCTGAAGCTCGGCTCAACAAATCAGGGAAACCGTATGCTGGTGCCATTGCTGATCAGGCCCATGCTACGCTGCTAAGAAATGAAGGTCAAACTGCCACTCTAAACCGACTGGGGTTAAGTCATTTAGCTCAAACCGCGGTACAGGCTGAGGGGGAGCCTGCGGTTGAGGGGGAGCCTGCAGCTCGGTCTATACCTGCGGCTCGTCCCAAGGAAACCGCCGCTCCAAGGAAAAGAAAGGGAACTGCTCAAATCCCTTCGGTTATTACAAAAGCAAACCTATCCAAACCGCCTTCCAAACCCTTATCCAAACCGTCATCTAAACCTTCATCTTCTTCAACCTCTTTTCTCCCCATCAGACTATCTCCTACTCTTTCAAAACCGCCTTCTAAACCCTCTATTCCCAAACCTCAAGTTAAACCCCTCTCTCCAGTACATCAAAATGTGGAGAAATCCTTAAATTTTGCTAAGGATGCCTCCTCTCTTAAAGCCGCCAAGGCAAAATCCATTCCAGAACTTATCCCCTCACCTCATCTTTTTCTTCCTATCCCTTCTCCTCCTAAACCTTCCACTTCTAAGCCGCCATCTGTTCAATTCTCTGAAGAACAGTTGGCTGAAATTTTCAAAGCCTTCCCAAACCTTAAACCTTCCTCTCAAACCGATCCTGAGCAGACCGAAGTGTCTGAGGATGCGGTTCTAGTTGAACAAACCGCTGTATCTACCATTGTGGTTCAGCCTGAGCAAACCAATGAGTTTGAGGCTGCAGCATTGCCTGAGCAGACTGATATGTCTGAGGCACTTGGTGAACCTGAGCAAGATGTTGAAGTTCTTGAGGTTCAACCGCCAAAGAAGAAGAGGAAGTTGGTGAAGAAAAGTGATTATGTAGAGCATTGGCAGTCAAGGCCACCAGGCGCTATTGACTTCAGTGAGGCTGACTACAAAAGAGATCACTCACCTCTTGAAGGAGCTTTTGCAAGAGAGCTAAGAGAAAGAGCTGAGATGAGGAAGGCAGGCATTGACCCAATGATGGTTGAGGTCTCTCCTCCTTCACTTAAAAGAAAGTTGGACTTTGATTCACCTGAGCATACTCCCTCTTCATCTCCTGATTTACCTTATGCTCCAACTCCGGTTTTGCCATCTACTTCTGTGTCGGTTCAACCACTGCCTCTTCCTTCAGTTCAACCGCTGGCTATTACTCAAGCTCAACCTCTCTCTCAGCCGCCAGTTCAGCTATCTCCACAGACATTGGTTTCATTCATTAAACCGAAGACAAAGAAACGAAAGAATGCTGCTGACTTAGCAAAATATTTGAAGCGGTTCAAAACTGAAACCTCTAGGGAAAGAAGGGCTGGAGCCCATGCTCGTGCCGCCGCCAAAGCCGAAGCTAGATTCTTGAAGGCTGGCCGCCCTAACCCTTTTGCTATCTTTCCCAAGGATGAGATGGAAGCCGCAGTTGAACACTTAATTCTTTCAGTTGCAGACAAAGTGATGGGTGAGATTGCCGATCAGGTACTCATGGATCCCACTCTTGCTAGTCAATTCTTTCTACAATTAACTGCTAGAGCCTATCCTCCTATGTTGAATTGGAGATTTGTGCCTTCACCTTCCATTCTTTTAAATGATGATTATTTGAGATTTCCTCTTCTTCCTTCTTCACCTCCTCAAACTGCAATTATCCCTATTCATTCTTTTCCCCTCTTTGATCCCATTGAGCTTGAAACCGCCCTTAGGATCTCTATGGGTGAAACCTTAGAAGAGGCACACATTCTGTTGAAAGGTAAAGCCAAGATGCCTTCTTCCTCCCATCAATTTGATGATGCCATCCAAATTTCTGATGATGATAATTCCAGTGATGAGCACATCCCTCCCTATACTCCTTCTGATGAACCGCCCTCTTCAATTCCTTCCTATCCAATTCTACCTCTTCATGCTTCAACCGCCGATTTGATAGATGCGGTTAGAAATATTCAATTTCATCAACAAACCGCCACTTCTCGGTTTGACACTCATCTCCTCACCATTCAATCTGATCTTGATGCCATTAAGGGGGAGAGAGTAAATGAGAGATTTGAAGATAGGTCAAGCCAACAACAGCTAGATGAGAGACTGAACTTAATCTTGGAAAATCAACTGGCCCTTCAAGATCTTGTCAGAACCAACAATGATCTTTGCAACTTAAAGTTTCAAGCCGTTGATGCTTCACTTCAATCTGTTGTTGAGAAACTGGATATTCTGGCCCAGCATGCGCTTGATTCTTCTGAGCTTATACTTCATAGAACCGGGAAACTTGTCAAACAAACCGCTGCAATTGAATTGGAGATTGATGAACCGACTGAAGTTCGGCTTCGTGCAGCTGACTTTGTTTTTGAAACCACCCGTGGATCCGGTTCTAGAAATGTTGATCAAACCGCTCCCGCTGTTAATGTTCAAATTGCACAAGAACAAGCTGCTCAAGATGCTCAAACCGTTCAGAACCAAACCGCAGATGATGCTGCTGCTGCAAGGGGTTCTGTTGCAGATGAAGTAGACTAGACCTCTTTTCTTAGTCTTTCTTTTTGGTATCTCTTGTAATTCATACATTGTAAGTTACTATCCTTTATGATTGAATTATAATGAGAATGACTGCATAGCATTCTGTTTCCAAAACTTTGTTTATTCAAACTGCTTGTTTGTGAAACAATGCTTGTATTTCTTAAAACCTCATGCACTACATTCATCATGAAAATACCTTTAAGTGCATTGTGTTTTAAACATTCAGTTTAAACATGCATTTCTGATCCTCAAAATCATATCATTCTTTATGCATCTGAATGTATTTCTTTTCTATCTCTTATTCATTTCCTTTATTTTTGATAGATTAGAAATCTATGATCTAGCATAGTGTGTGCATTGACTTGGGACATGCAATTTCATGAAATTTATTTCTGACATGTTCTTACCAAGTACAATGTTTTGCTATTATCATAGTGTGGTAATGGCATCAATCAAATAGGGGGAGATTGTTAGGATTCATTGTTAGTGCACCCACCTTAATTTGATTGATCCATTCCACGTGTCTTTTTATGGACTTTAGGACCGCATGTAATGAAGTTCTACTTCAATTTTTAGATAAGTCCATTTCTAGATTTTTTGTTTTCAAGGCTGAGTATTGTTCGGTTGTATCATTAGCGGTTTAGTGCTTCAAGCCATCATTTTAAGAATGCCAGCATGGAGCTCTTCAATTCTCATCAAACCGCAGTTTGCATGTTTGATGAAACCGCACATCAAGACCATTCTTCAAACCGCCCTATGCTTGGTGAAACCGCAGAGCAGTTATTGAAGAATTAAAGAGATGTCATTTATTCCTTAGACAAACATTCCCTTATTGACAGTATAAGGATGTTGTTATGTCATGTCAAAATAACTCTAAGTTAACTTGGAGTTTCTGCAAGGAATGTCGGTTTGTCCATCAGTTTAAATTGTTTACCGTTAGTCCTTTCTGCAACAAAGGACAATTGTCAGGTAGTGGTGCAACAACTACCTAGGACTACAAGACAAAACCAAGGACGAAAATGACAGCTCAACCAATGGGATTTCGACAGCACTGTACCCTTCAGATTTGATTCAAATCTTTACCCAACGGTCACAAGGGTGCTCTGCCTATAAATAGCCTTCATTATTCAACAATGAAGGTTGCTGAGCTTCAAGAGATTCATTCCCAAGTATTCAAGTTTGCTTTGAAGAGTTAAACCCAGATATTCATATCTTCAACCATCTCCATTGCAAACCCAGTTCTTCATCAAAGCTTCAAGCCTAACAACCACTCATACTTAGCCTTTACACAGAAAGAATTCTATTTGCTCCACCATCATTTAGATACTTAGAGCATTTTGATTTCTTTTCACACACACACCCGATTTATATGATCATATAGATTATATACTTCGAAAACACCGGTTGTTATTATAGCTTAGGTTAGACTCATTGTTTAGAGTTTAGATTTATCTTGTAAAACCTCCTCTAAATTAATACAAGTCTTATAGCTATTAGAAAATCCTAGACTAACCATCTAGGTAGAGGACGTAGTTCATTTAAGAACGAACCTCTTCAATTTGTGTGTTTGATCTTTATTTTCTGTCTTGATATTTATCTTTCTTGTTTGTGGTCTTGAACTTGTTTCCATATACGAAATGACTTGAAAGATGAATTGTGTTTTCCTTTAAACTTTAAGTTTAACTATTCTGTTGCATCATAGTGTTTTCTCAACCCGAGTCAAACTTCCAAACTCTTTAACTAACCTATTTGGCCAAACCGCAAACTCCGCTGTGCATTTTATCAGTTCGGTTCTTGTGCCTTGAACCGCAGTTGGCCAAACTGATAAGTACTCGGTTGATTTTAAGGGTATTTCGAAAAAGTTTCGGACCGCTATTCACCCCCCCCTCTAGCGGTTCTATACCCTTGTTGCCCTCTGGGACCAACATTCTCCATCAACCCTAGAAATCACTCCATTCATTTTATTTTCTCTCCTAAATAATCTTCATATTGCTAGAGACATTAGAGAGAAAAGGCACAATCATTTAGAAGAACTCCGTCCCTTTAATTCTTTTTCTTCTTCTTCTTATTCTCCCTACAACATCTGTAATGGATTCAACAGGTATTATTTCGCTTCCGCCTTCATCTTCTCCCTCATTCTTATTTTGAAAATGAGCGTGGCATTCAGGGATATAAAGAATTGTTCCAACATTTAATCCATTAATTCTAATAATTCTTAACCGTTAATCACAAATCTATATATATTAAAGTTGGTGAGGAGAGTTAAAGTGTTGATATGTGGATAAACTATAGAAAAGCTTGCATATGGTGATACCACATCAATCCTACCAACATAAATATGTGACTTTTGAAATTCTTTTTCTTAGCTAATAGTATTAGCTAATAATATTAGTTATTATATAGGGTAACTATTATAGTAACTATTACTATTATTAGTAATAATTAACTATTATAGTTAACTATTACTATTATTAGTAATAGTTACTATAATAGTTAACTATTAAAGTTAACTCTTACTATTATTAGTAATAGTTAACTATAATAGTTAACTATAGTAGTTACCTTATGTAATAATTAATAGTATTAGCTAATATTAATATTAAGCAAATAATAATTAATTATTAATAGTAAACTATTATTATATGTTTTATTTTTTATTTAGAGTTAATTATTAAATAATTTAAAATTATTATTAATTAATAGTATTAGTTAATCATATTTTTATCATATATATATATATATATTATTGCTATTAATAATAGTATTAGTTAACCATAATTGCTAATATTTAGTATTAGCAGTACTCACTCCGTCTAAGAGTTACAGTTCTACTTTCTATTTTAATATATTCCAGAGAGTCTTTCTCAAATTGACAAATTATCAGAAAAGATGAATAGTGTTTTGGACTATATTTTCTTTCTAATGCTTCTATAATTACAAAAAGACCAAACTTACTAACTTATATATTATCCACTTGCACTATGAATTGTGTTTTAAACATCTATATTCTCAGCCCACCTTCAATGTTTACCCATTTTCTATTATTTTTTAATAAGTGTGCGTAAGCAAAGTAGAACTCTTAGTCTAAGAAAAGGGAGTATTAATTAATCATAACAGTTACTAGATATATAAATTATTACTATTAATATTATTAGTTAATTAATTTATTATTCTTCTAACACATTATATGTGCACTATAGACTTTTATATTTACTAATTATAATGTGTATATAATAAAAAATAATTTATTGGACAATAGCTAATATTATTAAGTTAATCATGTATAGAATTAAAAGTTAATTCATAATAATAATAAATAATCTTTAATTTCAAGTTTTAATTATCATAATAAATACAAATTATATGCAACAAAAGCTAAAAAAAATTAACACAATTGTCCTAAATTTGTAAGGAAATGTTTTAATTCATATTCAATATACTTATATACCCAAAAATATTATGTTTCTTTATTAAATAAAAATAGCAAAAAAAACAAAATAGCAAAAAACTGACAAATTAGTTTCCCGTGCAAAAGCACGAGTTACCGACTAGTTATAAGATATGGTACTGCATCCTGATCACATGAGCAACATTCATCTATTGATCACACACCCTTATGATCTACAGCTTAGCCTCCCCGCATACTTCCTTTTCCAAATTAATATATTCCACGTGAAATCAATTTAATCATTAGTCTCATGTACGTAATGCATCCTTTTATTTTCCCACATTATGAAATGAAGTATATATACATGTTCAGTCCCTTGTTTATCAATCATATCACCACATTGTGTTTTCCCAAATTCACACAAGAAAAAATAAAATTGAAAGATTAATTTCTTCAGAATAAGATAGATGGCTTTCTATCCAGCTAAAGAAGATCATCATGCAATTACAATTTTACAAGTGCAAAAAGATCGAGTAGCATGCATGCAACAAAAACTCTCTGATTCCCCCAAACTTCTAAGCAAATCCGCCGGTCGAGCCAATTGTTGCATATTTCGAGTCCCACAAACCCTAGTCGACATCAACGGTCCATCTTATCAACCTCGCATTGTTTCAATCGGTCCGTACCACCATGGTGAACCTCACCTTGAGATGATTGAACAACACAAATGGAGATTCCTTGGCTTGCTACTAACCCGAGTTCAACCCGTTGGGCTTGGGTTGGAGGACTTCTTGAAGGCGGTCCAACCACTCGAAACAAAGGCTAGAGATGCTTACGCCGAAAATGTTCAATTCGGGCGCGATGAATTCTTGGAGATGATGGTGTTAGATGGTTGTTTTATTATTGAGCTATTTCGTAAAATTGGAGGTGTGGTACAAGTTGAGAAAGATGATCCACTTATATCCATGTCATGGGTATATTCCTTTTTCTTGAGGGATTTTATTCGACTCGAAAATCAAATCCCATTTTTCGTACTCGAATGCTTGTTTGATCTCACTAAGATGCCCGGTGAGGAGTCCGGTCCCTCATTCGCGACACTAGCTTTACAATTTTTCAACAACGCGTTACAAAGGCCGGACGGCATTATTTCCAAATATAGTAACTTTCAAGGTAAGCACTTGCTCGATTTTCTGAGGTCAACTTTTCTTCCGGTGGACCACGACGTTGAAGTACCCGACACGCCCTATAGAAGAAAACCGTTGAATCGCATACGTCGGTATCTTCCCAAGATTCATCACATTGATGTGACAAATCTCAACATCGACACCCCAACGCACGTGATCCAATGCATATCGAAGCTTCGTAAAGCGGGCATTAAACTCCGTCCCGGTAACGCCGAAAGCTTCATAACTGTGACATTCAAACACGGTGTCATTTCCATGCCAACTATCACAATGGATGATTTCATGAGCTCATTTCTGATAAATTGCGTCGCGTACGAGCAATGTCATAGCCATTGCTCAAAGCACATGACCGCTTACGCAACATTACTTGACTGTCTCATTAATACGCCAAGAGACGTCGAGTACTTGTGTGAGAAGAACATAATTGAGAATTATTTCGGGACGGAGGCAAATATTGCTAACTTCATAAACAAGTTGGGGAAGGATGTAACTTTTGATATCGAGACGAGCGACTTCGCGGGGTTATTTGACGAGGTGAATAGGTATTATCAGAGTGGTTGGCGGGTGCAATGGGCGAGTTTTAAGTACAATTATTTTGCAACGCCGTGGTCGTTTATATCTGCCGTGGCTGCCCTTGTTTTGCTGATTCTTACTGTTGCGCAAACAGTATATACAGTTCTTGGGTACGAACGCCCATCAAAATAAATGTCCAATATTATTTTGACAAAAACTTGTGTGAGACGGTCTCGCACGTGAGACGGATCTTGATGAGAGAGTAAATGGTTTGCCCCCTTATGGGCGGGATGGGTAAACCCATTTCCTCTCTCAACCAGATCCGTCTCACCGTGCTATTATTTTTCATCAGAATGTCCAATTTTATTTTTCCAAATTTGTTATCGAAGGACAGGGATACTCAATCTTGGTGTAGGGGTAGGCCTGGTCCTGGTGTCATGCAGTTTCCCGTATTTGGGATTTCTTATTAGTAATTTGTTTGGTTGGGATTTGATATTTCTTTTCCTTCTTTATCAATGTCGATCCTCTTGCTTGAATTCCTGAGTACGTTTCATAACCACCTTTTGAGTGTTTTCTTGATCATATACTCCCTCCCGTCCTAGAATTAATGTCGCATTTTTCTACATTACTACGAAAAAACATTAATAAATAATTTTAAATTAATTTAATTATTTTAATTAAATTTATAAAAAAAATATTGATACACCATTATAAAAAACTTCAATAATATTTATTAAATTTTCATTATGATAATGAAATTAAATTAAAATTATTACTTAAAATTCCTTCGTAGTAACGTACAAAAAGTTACAACATTTATTCTGGGAAAGAGAATATTTTCTCAAGTCTCAAAAGATAGTCTTATTATAATTCTGATAATCAAATTACCCAAATAAAAATTTGTTAGTGATAACAATTATACGTTTGTTAAAATTAAATTGATATAAATTCGTAATCACAATTTAACTAATTAGCGATAGCATTAAATTGAGATTATTTCTACCAGATGGGATATATATCACGTATATCAATTAACCATATTCTGTAAAAAGAAAATTACTAATGTACTTTGCCCATTTTATCAAATAAAACAATGTACTCTTTAGTTTCTAAAATATACAACGTACATTTATATATTTTTTCAAATAATGCAATTTTCAAAATAGAAAATGGATGACATTAACTATACTTAATTTATTTAATGACGGAATTGATTATAGACGCCCGGGAAAAAGCGCCTCTTTAGCTTTTAGTAAAGTGACGGACTTATCTTACGATGGTCTATTTGATTTTAGAATCGCCACTCGCGTTTACACGAAGGAAAGAGAAGAAAGAGATGAAAATAAACAGAGAGTAGAAAGAGAGAGAGAGAGAGAGAGAGAGAGAGAGAGAGAGAAAGAGGATCAAAATGACTTGCTTGAGAGAGAGTGAGTTTTGGTGTCAAATTGTGTGTCCATCGCAATGGAGGGAAGAAGTTGTATTTATAGGTGGAGAGGGGTGACTTTGGTGCAAAAAACAGAGTAAACAATAGATATTTCCTTGGTGAAGTTAATGGTGAAGGATTTATAAATCAGAAATAGAAGGATTCTTGGTAAGAAATCTGTAACTGACGTCTAGAAGCGTGTGCCTCCCGCCATGGGTGTAGGAAGCACACGCCTCTGGCCCAAAAGGGAGGAGGCGCCCGACTCTAAAAATAACAGAATGGACCAGAAAGTTAGAATGTTATTCAATTCAGACCCCAGAACTAAAAGAGTTAGTCAGGAACTTAACGAAAGTAACATAATCTAACAAAACAACAAGTAAAACAAAATAGTAAGCAAGCAATCGAAGTGAGCGGTCCAGGCGGGGTGTCTACATTGACATCCGTTAAATATTTAACGAATGTAAATGCGTTTATCCTCTTCCCTTAACCTTGTAACTCCTTTATATCCTCTTTAGAAAGTGATCTTTTCACCTCAGGTGTTCCCCTCTCGGTACCATTGGTGTACCACTTAAGCTTACTTATAACCGGAGTGTACCGTTGCTGCTGCGTGGAGAACTAATGCTGCGCTTGTCTGTCGTCAATGACAGTGGGTGTACCAGGGCTGCATTTTGGAAGTAACTAAATTTCCTTCAATAAACACCAAAAACTACTTTACCCATCTTTATATTATAATACAAGTCAAAAATAACTTCCAATTGACTTGAGACAAAGGATGTCTGAGATTATTCCATAACCGCCTTCATCTAACGGCTACCATTAAAAGATTTATTTTCAATTTAATCTCAATCCTTAGATTGTTTCTCCACTTCTCCGATCATACGGTTGATATTTGGCGGTTTCCAAAGTTCTTCTTCCTCTTTTTGTTTTGCAATGGACTATCTGATTTACTCAGGTTGCAATAACAGAGGGATGTATGTTTGATGGCAGACTCAATTCAGTGTGTGTATAGGAAAATGGTTTTAAGGAATAAATATTTCGTACTTTCATTTTGTATCACGGGCACGACGACTAGTTATTCCTACAATACATATAACAATGCCCTACTAACTACCCACTAACCGGGAAGAAATAAATGAAATAAAAGAAAACTGAAATTACAAAATAAAAATTAATCTTAAAAATAGTAAAATAACGTTTTAGCCCCTCAAACGACTACAGAGTACTAAAATCACGTCTAGTCACCGTGAAGCTGTAACTCGATATCTAGAGCACGTTTTGCATGTCCATACCAAAATATTTCATTTTCTCTCTCCTCCCCACTCACAACAACTATCAACTATCTCATTTTCTTTTTCTCTCCCACTCACAATACTTTTTTTTTTTTTTTTAATTTCTGCACATTCAATTTTAGTAACCATAACCTTGGGACGAAGGGAGTATTAGAAATTAGTGGTAATTAAATTTTAATTGACATTTTTTTTAAAAAAAAAAAAAAGAAAGAAAGACGGCCAATTGTGGACGGGTTATTAGATACTCCCTCCGTCCCATTTACTTATTGTTACCGAATGGGAGAGTACGGGGATTAAAAAAATACTCCCTCCGTCCCAGCTCACTTGAGACTTTTTGAACAAAATTGGTCAACTTAAGGTCGGTTTGACCAACACTTTATAGAAATATTTATGTTCCAAAAAAAATTCAAAAAATTGTTATTGTGAGGATTTTTAATGGTGATCATTTTATATTTTTTTAATTTTTATTCGGATCATAAATATTTCTATAAAGTGTTGGTCAAACCGACCTTAAGTTGACCAATTTTGGTCAAAAAGTCTCAAGTGAGCTGGGACGGAGGGAGTATGTTGGAAAAGTAAGTATTGTGAGTGGGTAGGAGAGAGAAAATAAGTTAGTAGATAGTTGTTGTGAGTGAATAGGAGAAAGAAAAGTAAACATTTTGGATGGGTAAGTAGCAATAAATATAGAACACCCAAAATAAAAATAAGTAGCAATAAGTATGAGACGGAGGGAGTACACCTCGTATATTATAGGACTTCAAGTTGTGGGCCATTGTTGAATGCGTGGGCTATGGGTTTCGTTAGGTCTTTTGGGCTTACTTGTTTTTTTTTTTATCAAACAATAGAATCAATGCATTAATATATGAAACGGAGATGGTCCTCCACAAATGACGGAGACTCATTCCATACACTAAGATTATTAAATAACCATGAAACTCTTGAAACACAATCAATTGCATTATTTGCGATTCGATTAACACAAACTGCATAAAAGCTAGAGTTCAAAACTAATAAAATCTTACAAATGAATATGATATCTCCGAACTCGTTCGTAGCCTGTGATGATGAGGACAAAGACCCTCGTCCACCAATGAATCCTTGGATTAAACTCGAACTCTTAGTAATAAGCACTCCATGATCAAATCGAACAATATCTTGGGACATGCAGATGCTCCTCCAAATAAAATTTGGACACTGCCCGTTCCGGGCATTCAACAAATTCCCCCTATGAAAAAATATGGCTTTGAGCACATAACTTCTTGAAGCATCAAGATTGGCAACAAGTCGCCCATCAAACATCCCGAGAATTGTTAAGTTGAGCAACAAAGTAATATTAGTCAAAGACAAATCCATGGAAACAAAGAACATATCAACACACCAAACACAAGGTCTCAACAAAGGAGACAAAACAAAGGGTCCCAACAATGGAGACAAAACAAAGGGTCTCAACTAGGGATGGCCAAACCGGACCGGAACCGGACCGGAACCGTCGAACCGGCCCGGAACCGGAACCGAAAAAACCGTAACCGCCATGAACCGCCACGAAAACCGGAACCGTGGGAACCGGAACCGTTTTGGATAAGGGCCGGTTAAGGTTCAACCCCCCAAAAAACCGTGAACCGGCGGTTCCGAACCGCCCAATCAAACCGCGAACCGGAACCGTCTGAACCGTCAGTAAAACCGTTAAAAAACCATCAAAATCATTAGATTTCTAACTGTTTCATTAGAATTAACCGTTACTAATGGAAAGTTGACAAGAAAAGTTGTGTTTTGACTGATTTTTTTTTCCAAAATCAGTGAATGAAAATAATAAAAATGTGTTTTTGACCGATTTCTAACAGTTTCATCAGAATTAACCGTTAAAAAACCATCAAAAAATGAACCGTGGAACCGAACCGGAACCGGATTGTGACAACCGGAACCGGAACCGGTGTAACCAAGGGCCGGTTAAGGTTCACATAAAAGTCGAACCGGAACCGTAACCGGAACCGTGTTTGGTCATCCCTAGTCTCAACAAAGGAGACAAGACACATGATCTCAACGAAGGAGGCGATATCAATTTATTTATTATAAGCCAAAAAAAAAAAAAATGCAAATGAGATCAACAAACAATTCTTTGTAATCCCAAAGTTGAGATTACAAACAATTGTAAGAGATCAATGTTGAATGGGATGGACAATCAAACAAGAAAAAGAAAAACAGAGAGAGGAAGAAGATGGCAGTTGGAGGGGGTTGAAAGCGGGTTACTGAAAATATTTTTGGGCTTACTTGTCAAAACAACAGATGTGACAATTCAGGAATTATAATATGATACTAATAATTAAGTCAAAATGTCAAAAAGAAAAAATGATAATGATTCGGAGGTAACTGCATTAAGCAACAAGCCAACAATGTCAACTAAAAATTAATCTAGCATTTGAGATTAAATTAACCATCATGGCCTAGACCAACAAATTATGGTCAAGCAAGCATTCATTAACTCGCTCCCCATTGTCAAATAAATAAATAACGAGGAAGTATTTTGTGTGAGATGGTTTTATACATGAGACAAATTTCGATGAGACTGAAAATGAGCTTGCCCCGCCCTGTCTATAAGGGGCAAACTATTTAGTCTCATAACGAGATCTGTCTCACGTGCGAAACTGTCCCACATGGCGGACGGGTGATGAACGTGTAAGAACCTGCCCTTTTGTCATAAATAAATATCTGTAATACTATCTTTTGAACTTGAAGTACGTTAAATACTTTTTTGTCCATGGAAAAAGATTTTACTCCCTTTGATTTCCAATTTTCTAGCTAGCCTCCCCCAAGGAACTATTACTACTAACTTTTTAGCTGGCAAAATAAAAAAATAAAAATGCATGCAAGACCTTTGACAAGTTGGTAATGGTCTTTAGAAGCAACCTGCAGATGAAGCTTGTTGAATACTCTCTCTTTCTACAGATGTTAGTCTATTTTTTCCTTTGTTATTATAAATTAACTTTCAGTAATAATCTAAGCTATTTTTAATTATTTCAATAAATATTTTCAATTTGATGGCAAAGCCAAAATTTTGGCTAAAGGGTTGAAGATTGCTTGAGAAAAAATAATTCTACTCATCGTACAGAATTGGAATAGAAGGGGGTCAAAATGATATCATAGTATAAACGTTATCAAAAATAAAAGAGGTCGAAATAGGAAAATCTATATATATGTATATATTAAAGTTGGTGAGGAGGGCTATGGCTTTGACACATAGACAAACATAGGTTAAAGCTTCATTTGTGTGAAGCCACATCATCACTATCCTAAATGTTTGTGACTTTTGATATTCTCATTATTAGCTAATACTATTAGCTCATAATAATAGTTATGATATGAGTTAACTATTACTATTAATAGTAATAGTTAACTATAATAGTTACTAAACAAGTTTTTTTTTTTTTTTTTTTTTTTTTTTTTTTTTCAAGGAAGTTACTATACAAGTTAACTATTACTATTAATAGTATTAGTTAACTATAATAGTTTCTATACAAGTTAACTATTACTATTAATAGTATTAATTAACTATAATAGTTACTATAGTAGTTAACTATTACTATTAATAGTATTAGTCAGCTATAATAGTTACTATACTATATAACTATTACTATTATAATTAACAATAATAGTTACTATACAAGTTAACTATAATGGTTACTTTATAAATTAACTATTACTATTAATAGTATTAGTTAATCTTAACAATTATAATATATGTTAATTTTTACTATTAATAGTATTAGTTAATCATAGTAGTTACTATATAGCTTAACATTATAATAGTTACTATAAATATTAATAAGTATTATTAATAATAATAGTTATTGATATTATTATATAAATTAATTTTTACTATTAATGGTTTTAGTTAAGATGATGTTTACTATTTTATTTAACTATAATTAAAAAATTATTTTTCATATAAAATATATTTATATTATAAAAAACAATTATGCTACTTTATTAAATAAAAAAAAGTAAAATTCAAAAAAAAAATAGCAAATTAGTTACCTGTGCAGAGCACGGGTTACCCACTAGTATACTATATTTTTAGTGTATTTACATAAAAAGTAAAAGTACTAAAATGACATTTCCCAAAATTCAAGGGAGTCGAGTGACCCCCTTCTCTTCTTCCTAGCTACGCCAGTGCAACTTGTTATGGATACACCATAATAAATATTATCAATAACAAATTTTTGATTTTCATTAAGACAGTTAAAAATAACTTAAATTATTTATTTAAAATTCATTCAAACCAACAATAAAGGAAAGACTAACTTTTCAAGACAAATCTTTTATATATATATATATATATATATATATATATAAAGTTGGTGAGGAGTGTTGTGGGTTTGACATGTGTACATTTTTTAGTTAAAGTTTGAATTTGGAGAAGCTACATCAACATCTTCCTAAAATGTAATGACTTTTGGAATTCATTCTTAGCTAATACTATTAGTTAATCATATTAGTAATTATATAAGTTAACTATTACTATTAATATTTAATAGTATAAGTTAACCATTACTATTAATAGTATAAATTAACCATTACTATTAATAGTATTAGTTAACAATATTAGTTACTATACACGTTAAATATTACTATTAATAGTATTAGTTAACTATAATAGTTACTATATAAGTTAATTATTACTATTAATAGTATTAGTTAACTATAATAGTTACTTTATAAGTTCGTTTTTACTATTAATAGTATTAGTTAACTATAATAGGTTATATACATTAACTATTACTATTATTAGTATTAGTTAATTATAATAGTTATTATATAAGTTTAATATTAATTTATAATATTAATTAATCATAATAGTTACTATATCAATTAATTATTACTATTAATAATATTATTTTATTATAATTATTATTATTCCCAGTTTAAAGTTCTTACTTTCCTTTTTGATATGTCCCAAATTAAGGTTCATAGTTGCTTTATTCCAAAAATGGCGAAATATGAATAGTATTTTGAAGAATCTTACTCTAAAAAAGTTCATTTAATTACAAAAAAATCATTACTTACATACCTTACTTTTCACCCATTTGCTTTATAAATAGTGTTTGGACAATTATATCCTCATCTTCCTACTTGATTGACCCAATTTTTTTGTTTTTCACTTGATTTCTTAATAAGTGTGCAAAGTCAAACAAAGAAGCTTAAACCGGGATGGAGGGAGTATTATTATAGAGATTAATCATTGCTATTAATAAATATTAACTATTACAATCAATAATATTAGTTAATTATGATAGTTATTATAATATTAGTAATCATATAGATTAATTAGTATTATTAATAATATTAGTTAAAATGATAATTATTATATTAGCTAACTATAATTAAAATATTTTTTTAAGACATAGTATTGGGTTCCCGTGCAGAGCACGGGTTACCCGCTAGGCTTATATATATTAAAGTTGGTGAGGAGGGCTATGGTTTTGACACATAGACAAACATGGGTTAAATTTTCATTTGTGTGAAGCCACATCAATACCATCCTAAATGTGTGTGACTTTTGATATTTTCATTATTAGCTAATAATAATAGTTATGATATAAGTTAACTATTACTATTAATAGTATTAGTTAACTATAATAGTTACTATACAAGTTAACTATTACTATTAATAGTATTACTTAACTATAATAGTTACTATATTAGTTAACTATTACTATTAATAGTATTATTCAACTATAATAGTTACTATAATATATAACTATTACTATTAATAGTATTAAATAACAATAATAATTACTATACAAGTTAACTATAATAGTTATTTTATAAATTAACTATTACTATGAATAGTATTAGTTAAGCATAATAGTTATAATATATGTTATTTTTTACCATTAATAGTATCAATTAGTTATAATAGTTACTATATAGGTTAAAATTATTATTAATAGTATTAGTTAATTATAATATTTATTATAAATATTAATAAGTACTATTAATAGTATTAGTTATTGATATTATTTTATAGATTAATGTTTACTATTAATAGTTTTAGTTAAGATGATGATTACTATTTTAGTTAACTATAATTAAAAATTATTTTTCATATAAAATATATTTATATTACAAATAAAATGTTATACTACTTTATTAAATAAAAACATAAAAAGAGTAAAATACAAAAAAAAAATTAGCAAATCAGTTACCCATGCAGAGCACGGGTTACCCACTAGGGATGGCCAAAACCGGTTCCGGGTCGTCAAATGGGTGACCCTTAACCGGCCCGCACTTACCCCGGTTCCGGTTCCGGTTTGGCACAATACGGTTCCGGTTCCGGTACGGTTCCGGTCCGGTTCCGGTAAAATTATTGAAAAATAAGGGATTTTCGGTACGGTTCCGGTTCCGGTTCCGGTCCGGTTCGGCATATATGTGACCCTGAACCGGCCCGCATGCCTTGCGGTTCCGGTTCGTCCGGTTCCGGTTTCCTCCCCGGTTTGCTCCGGTTCCGGGCTTTTCCGGTCCGGTTCCGGTCCGGTTTTCCGGTTCCGGTCCGGTTTGCCATCCCTACCCACTAGTGGATTTAAGATTGGGTATTATTGTCTGCCTTCCGACTTCTTTCTGCACGGGTTACCCACTAGTGGAATTTAAGATTGGGGATTATTGTCTGCCTTCCGACTTCTTAGCAGTTGAGATAGTGTTCATTAATTCTTATATGGACCACTAAAAAAGGTAAAATTCATCAGATGGTAACTTAGCGGTAAGGAGGTGATGGATGGTAAGAGAGGTTTTGTGTTCGAGTGGTTGGAGGAGAGCTTGCTGACAAGTGATGTGAATCCTGCTAGACATTCTCTTTAAAGCCACTTTCCAATTTCGCGACTAAGATCAGACCCAAATTTACATGTCTGTTCGCAAACACCTACACCTAAATCATCTTTAAGAAATAAAACATTTACACTGTTTGATTGCACCCGTGCCCAATCCAAATATGTAATATGTACGTGAGCCTCACGTTTTAAAATGTGTAAAATAGAAGTTAGGCAGGGTTACATAGAAATTGTCAAAGCTAATTATCTAATTAGTTAATCATTATATTCATCAGAAAATTCCACCGCCACATGCTCAATACCTTTCCTCCATATAAATACATAACCGATCTCCGACTTTGAATTTACAAAATATAAATTTGGGTTCCATCTATTAGGGGCTTCGCGCTTTTCGCTTAAAAAAAAAACTATATATTGTAAACCTTTATCACTAAATATCATTCAATTTTCCTTCATCTTACTAGGAAGCTAGCTTACCTTTACAACGACCCTTGTCCTTTTTCTTATTGCAGATATGGTTCAGTATTATTTTCAGACAGTACTAAGGAAACTATTTTCCTGCTGGAAAATATATTGTTTCTATTATTTGATAAATTCAACGGATTGCGAAAAGCGGACACGGTTGAAAAGCTTGTAGATGATGATGAGGGAGGATTAAACGAGTCATCGTCCAATAAAAGAGTAGTAGAAATTGAGAGGTCGATGGGGGAATTATCAGAGGAGGAGATGAAGATGGAGAGGTTTAAAGTGAAGACTCTCAACTTGGGGGTTGGAGGAGGAGGAGGAGGATCCGGAGCGGGAGGAGGCGTTTTAAAGTAACAACACCACAAATTTATGATTATCAATCAACTTTTGTTTTGTAGGTGATACATTTGTGTTAGACAAATTTTTTTATTCTTTTGCTGTGTAAATAGAGAGGCTCATCCAGCTTTTGTTTTCCGAGATTGTCCAATATTCTACTGCTATGAAACTGTATATTTCTGAGTTCATGATTTCTTGTTCTCTTGCTTGATTCATTACTTTTGTATTCTTTTTATATTGAACATACTAAGGCTCCGTTTGTTTCGAGTAAAACAACTTCCAGAAATGTTTTTTCTATTTTCTGGTAGTTGTTAAGCACCCATAAATGGAATTGATGGTGGTTGAGACGAAAAAACGACCTAATCCTCAAATCAAAATCCAACAACAATTATGTGGACCTATATGCGATATGACGCCAAGACCAGACCAGTATTCAAAATATTCAAGAGGGTCAGGTATTGCATGCGTTCAGTTGCTTTCGCACAACAATGATATGATTATTATATACTCCCTCCGTGACAAAATATGATTTTCTCATTTGTCATTTCTCATATATTGTCCCAAAAAGTTTTTCACATTTCTACATTTTAGGCTTAAACAAAGCATGGCTAGTGAAGCAAGTGTTCATATCCTTAAAAAGTTTGAATAGTCAAACGTGAAAAAATGACGGAGGGAGTATATCACACAAAATACCTACTAAATTTCCTTATATTTTAAAGTATATTAGTAATCACATTGTGAAAAAAAGCTGAGAGTTCTATATAGTACCACGTGTTATATATCCCCATTATGATAATCACAGTTTAAACACCAAAATCTCAAAATATTCATGTCATTTTTGAACTCACCAAACTTGTTCTTCATTTTTGGACTTTTTTTTTTTTTTTTTTTTTTTTTACCTATGTCCATCTTCCCAAAACCGATAATCATGCATTCATTTTTAAATGAGTCCAAATCCTTTGTACCACTTTGTGAGCCACTTCATGTGCCACAAGTGATCTAATGTCTCACAATTGTTAAGAGTGGTATTATTGTAATATTATGCAAACATGTGAACGGTTAGATTAGAAGTGGAACATGGAGTGGCAGCCTATGCCCCCAAGACTATTAATTAAAATTTTATTTACTCCCTCAGACCATATAAATTGAAGGGAAATTTTAATAACTTGATATTAAGGGTTTAATTACTCCCTCATACCACCCTTTAGTCTACCAGTTGACTATTTTACCTCTTCCTGAACATATAACGCCCTCATTAATGAAATTTGAATCACGAAAAAAAATTCACATAAAACCAAACATATCTATATACTACTTCCGTCCCAGCTTAATATACACTTTTACTATTTATGTGGTCAATTAATTCGAACTTTGACCATTATTTTATGAAAATCTAGCTATTATTATACAATTTTAAAAGTTGTTATTGTTTATTGTTAGAAATAGTATCAATAATATCTTTCCAAATTGCATAGAGATATGCTCCCTCCGTCCCAAAACAACTTGCACTATTTTGACCAAATGGTCAACTTAAGTGCAATTTGACCTAGACTTTATAAAAATTGATAATCTTAATAAAATAATTAAAATTTGTTATTAATTCACTATCAAAAATGTTATAGATAACAATTTTTAGATTTTTATTAGAATCATTAAATCTTTTACAAAGTGGTAGTCAAAGTGTTACTAATTTGATCAATTTTGGTCAAACTGTGCAAGTTGTTTTGGGACAGAGGGAGTATAGATTTTCATAAAATTAAGGTTAAATTTCAGTCAAATTGACCAAAAAAATCAAACATAGCACATTGAGGTGGGATGGAGGTAGTATATACAATGGATGAAGTCAATAGAGCCCCTTTCTAAATGAATTTCCCGCTCAAACGCTGCATTCTAAAAATAGAAATCTCGGAACAATTCTTTCTCTTCCAGATTCATATGTACCAGATTCTTCTTGACCTGAGTATTTGAACATTGAAAATTTGCGTGATTTATGGCGTTATACTCTCATTCTCGATCTCTCTACGCCCTCAAGAGCGTCACTTCCCAAAAATATCCATTTAATCCCAAACCCCATATTCTATCTTCTCACATCCCCTCATCTTCGGATTTCTCTTCTGTATTAGATAAACAATACGCCCATTCTCGATTTCTATACTGCCTCTTCAGCGTCATCTTCTGATTCCTCTGTCTGTGACAATCGCTGATGCAGTAGACGAGCTCGCACTCGGGTTTTTGGACGAGTTTGATCGTAAAGGGCGTAACTTTTGACTCCGGGTGAGTTACTGGACGCACAGCATATCAAAACGATCGTCTTTTCGGGAGGAACAAAAGTCATTGGGCTTTTCCCTTGACCAGACTTTAAAAAGCCAAAAATCTGCTTCTAAGGGCCTCAAACGGCTTTCTGAAGTTTTATCAATTTTTCTGGACTTTTTCGTACTTTTGCAGTTTTAGGGTTTACTTTGAATTAGAGTTGCTGAACACTTTAAATACATTGTTTTAGGTTTCAAAGGCAATTTTTGCCGTTTAATAAATATTTTGTTGTTTTCTTCCAACTATTCATATTTGATTAAATTCTACGATTGTTGAAGATCGATCACTAGTATTGATTAAATTCTAATAGGGTTGATTTCTATCAAGTCTTCCGCTACGTCAATCGCCAGCTTCGCCTGCCGGCTCTTTTCTGCCACGGTTGATGCTTCTCTCTTCTCAAGCTGTTGCAATGGCCTTGCCTTTCGTTTCAACCAAGGATTCTGGATCAAGGGATCATACTTATGCCGGAAACAGAAATCCCTTGGTCTTTTATGCTCCAAGTAAGGGCTTTATATGTGTGTTTTTGTGAAAATCTCATGTTTTTTCCTCTGTGGGTTCTTAATTTTCCGTCAATTTCTGCAGTTTCTTGAGCTTGTACACTATAGATGGTGTGGAAACTATTGGACTTGATGATGCCGCATCTCTGTTAGGTCTATACCCAATTCTTTAATTTAATTTCAATGATTTTTTTATGAATTCGTGGGATTTGACTATTTAAAATGTGTACGGGTTTTTAGGTGTTGAAAGACGACGAATTTATAATATAGTCAATGTTTTGGAGAGTGTTGGTGAGATTTTGTTAACTTTCACTCAATTTTCAGATTAGCTTTTGGAGAGTGTTAACTTTCACTTAATTATCAGATTAGGTTTTGGAGAGTGTTAGTGTAAGAGCTGTTACAAAACCTCTCCATCCCTAATTTTTCTTGTTTTGAAACTAAATCGTAATGGGAATAGAAGTATAGAACCAAAAAAATAGGGAAGAGAACCTTTGTGCAAGTTAGACTATTTTTTGAAACCTGTAAGGGTGAGTTTGGACTACAAAAAATATGAGCTTTAGAGGCATTAAATTAGGGTTAATTTCAGTGCCCACCCCTGAGGTTGGGACAAATCTCACTTCCCCCCTTGAAGTTTAGATTCATCTCGGTAACCACCTTTTTATCAATCAATTGACTATTTTACCCTTAATTGATTAAATATATCTCATTAACTACATTTAAATCACTAAAAAATCTCACATAATAAAAAAATAAATGAACACAAGTTGTATTTAAATTTATTCTCCATTTTCATTAAATATTATTTCTATGTATAAATAATTGTAAATGCATTATACTTTTGTTTATTCATTTTTTTAATTCAAAATAAATATAGAGAAACATACATATTTTTATATTGATAATTAAAAACAATTGAAAAAAGTGGATAAATTTAAAGACAAAACTTTTATTTAAATTTAATTCATTACAAAATTTCACATAATACCAAAAAAATAAATATCTTTTAACATAAGTGTTGTATTAAATTTATTTTCTATTCTAAGACAAAAAAAACATTGAAAATAAAAATATATAAGTATGCATATCTTTTATATTAATTTTGACTAAGTTTTTACTATGCCCACATTAATAAGTATCTAATGATTTAGATTGTTATGGAGAATAAATTTAAGTATGAAAATTACTCTTTCTTTTGCATAATATAGATGAATACTAAGTTACTAATCTAACAGTTCATACTTTAATGAATATTTTTTCCATATGTTTTAAAATATTTAATTTTTATATTTTTTATGTCTTTATAATTAGAGAAGACTTTGAAATAATAAAATTCATCTTTTTATTGCATAATCTAGATGAATACTAAGTTACTAATCTAACAGTTCATACTTTAATAAATATATTTGCCATATGTTTTAAAATATTTAATTTTATTTAATTTTTATATTTTTTTATGTATTTATAATTATTAAGTTAAAAAATATTTATATGTGCATGCTTCTCTATATTTATTTTGATTAAAAAAATGAATAAAAAAAGTATAATTCATACTTTATTTATTAATAAAAATGATATCTATTGGCAATGGAGAATAAATTTAAGTATAAAAATTGCGTTCAATTTTTTTATAATGTGAGATTATGTAGTGATTTAAATCAAGTTATGAGAGGTATATAATCAAGTAAGGGTAAAATAGTCAATTGATTGATAAAAGGGTGGTCACTGAGGCGAATCTAAACCATAAGGGGGGCAGTGAGACTTATCCAAACCTCAGGGGTGGGCACTGAAATTAACCCCATTAAATTATGCCACTTAATTGCAATTTGGTGACATTCTTTTAGCCAGTGGCATTAGCCTAATGCCATCTCTATCGATGCCACTAACGGAATTAGTGGCATTTAATGATTATATAATAGCAATTCAAAATGCCACTAGAATTAGTAAATGTCACTAAATTTAGATTCTCCAATGCCACTATTTTCTAACCGCTAGTAAATATAAATATTGTGCCATTTTTAGCTTAATGCCACCTGTATCGATGCCAGTAAAAGCCATTTTTCTTGTAGTGTTGAGAGTGCTTTATTGAGGCTTATAATCACTTTCAGAGATCAAGAATCACTTTCTTTGTGTTTGGATGTCAGAAACTGATTCTGATTTTAAGCTATCAAACATAGAAAACTGCGTTTGACAGAAGCAGCTATGACCCAGCTTTTGCGAGAAGTGATTCTAAAAAGCTGTTTTGTATGATATTTTACATTAATAACCTTCCTTTTATATGTGCATTTACCATATTGATGTGTATAGTAAGGGATATTTTTGGAATTTATCTTTTATAATCAATTTCAAACGTTTTGTATCCAAATATATTCATAATTGATAAATTAATGATAAAATAATCATTTATAGTGTAATCACTTTTAACTAATCACTTTTTGAGAGTTAGAAGGATTCCCAAACTCACCCTAAATAGTGTAGTTCATTCTTTTGTTCTTTTAGGTTTTTAAACTATTAGCACATGTATATATAGTATTTGAAAAGTAGGATTTTAAAAGCCAATTACAATTGGGTTTTGGGGGATACAGACAATATTCCATTAGTGAAGTAAATGAATGAGGTTCAATGCTTTGTTAGAATATATTTTTTTTTTACGATTATCCTAATGAAAAACTAAAACTTGCTAATGATACATCATCATAAATACTATCAATAACAAGTTTTAGATTTTTATTAAGATAATTCAACTAGCCTAAAATTATTTCTCAAAGTATGTTCGTAGTTACAACAAAAATAGAGGGAACATCATTCCGGGACAGATGGAGTATTTCTTTATGTTGCAACTATGGTTGATGAGCAGGGAAAATGCAATTGGGAGAAGAAAAAAAGGAGATAAATTATAAAGGAAATATTACATAAAGCTGATGGGTTCCTACAAACTGAAAAGTGGTACTGAGGTTAGTTTGTCTTTTCTTTTAAATAACACACCCCCTGTCACAAAATAAATGTTCGAATTTTTTTTATTTTTTATTTGCTCTTTATCAACAGTGAATTTGCATGAGAACAAATTTGAAATTGCTTTAGATATTCATTTTGTGTTGGGGGTAGTAAATGTTTTGGATGACTCTACTGATATTGTTTTTTCTTATTTGTAGAATTTACAATACACACACATTTATATATATGAGTGTGTGATTCTATGAAACTATCAGTAATTGATTTTGTAATGAATTAGATTAATTACCTGAATCGGCACTCGACACTGTAGTTGTAGCTGAATTTTTCATTATTAATGTTTACCAAATTATATGCCTTAAACACAGTATTTAAACAAATCATATTTTTGATAAATGCAATGTGTAAACAAACGAGTACTCTACAAAGGGTAGTCTCGAGATTCCTTAGAGGATTGACACAAATCAGTTTATTCTAGAAATATATTGTTATATAGTTGGTAGAGATAATTTCATACTCCCTCCGTCCCTCTTTTAACTTAGTCCCTCTTTTAACTTAGAAATTTTGGGTTGGGCAGATTATTTAAGGAAAAAGTGAAAAAGTTGATGTGTTATGAGGGTAGATAGTTGAGTGAAAGAGAGAAAGTGGGGTAGAGAATAGTAAGTGGATATTTGTTGTGAGTATGACAAGTGGGTCCCATTATTTAAAAGTATTAAAACATTTCCTTTTTTAGACTTTGTAGATTAAAGTGAGACAACCAAAATGACAAATTTTGTAGATTAAAAAGGGACGGATGGAGTATATTGGAGGATTCTTATCCTAATATAGGCTACTGTAAATAGGTTATTATAAATAATTACTCCCTCCGTCTCATTTCAAATTGTAAAAATTACCAAAAAGGGTGTCCCAACTAAAATTGCAAAATCCAAAAATGGCAAGTTTTAATCCACTTGCACACTCACATCCACTAACCCACTAACTATTCTCTACCCCACTTTCAATTATCAACACTCACAACACATCACATTTTTCACTTTTTTCCTTAATCCCCGTGCCAACCTAGTATTTGCAATTTGAAATGGGACGGAGGGAGTACATCTTTCTCCATTCGGCAGTCTCACAATATCCCTTCTTCTGAAAATTAGTTTCTTACTTTTTGTCCTTTCAGGCTCGTCAAAATGGTCAGAACTATGTATTTGCTCTTCTGACTTGCTGTCGTGATCCTCCTGCTGGTGTTTCTGTGAGTTGTACTTATTTCCGTTTACGTGTTTTCCTTCTCACCAAGTAGACAGGTGCACTATAAACCACACTTCTCTGGTGGTCCTATTGCTATGCCAAAAATTCTTAATGATGGTGTTGTTTAGTATGAAGACGGTACCCCTGACACAGGCTCAGGTTAGCTACACCTATATGATTATGATGAAATACTTGTATTATTGTCCAGCTTGTCCCCATTCTTCTACCTTTAGTGTTATCATTTGACGTCATTGCAATTGGGAAAAGTTGTGGTTATATTTTTATTTTATGTATTAATTTTGGTCTGTTACTCTGATTTTGGGGTTCCTTTTTCTTCTTCATTATTTTTTGTTGGGGGGGGGGGGGGGGGGGGGTGGGGGGTGGGGGGGGGCTTTTGTTCATGATTTAATCTCAGATTTCTATTACTTTTGGTTTTACTCTTTTTTTTTTTTTTTTTTTTTTTGAATTCGCAATAATTTCCAATGAGTGCAGGATATTGTAAGCTTACACACATACCGCAAGTCGTAGATGTGATCAATATTCATTTAACATGAACTACATCTACGCAGTATTTGTCTAACAGAGGTTATGTCCAATTAGATGGGGGTGGAGATGCATCGACATTGTACAATATATGATGTGCTTTGGGTGCGGAAATATGTTGTGATTATTATTTTTCGGTACGTGTTTATACATCATTTGGCTTTAGAGCTCTGTCCCAAAAAAAAATGTATACTAAGTAAGCTCCTTTATCTTTCCTAAATTAGTTATTCTGATTTTTATTTTATTTTTTAGAATAAAAGAATATGAGAGAATGTTCATAGCATCAACAACATCAAGAAAGTATAGCTTCACTACTATTGATAGTGTTGCTGGAAAAAAAAATCATGAAAAAGGTGTCTATGTGACCTTTGGCATTATATTATTACAACTGCTACTTACCAAAGCAGACTTTATGCCATAAATCTACTTCATGAAAGTTGCGTACTTACATTATGTTTATTCATTGAGGGTTCCATACTATCAAGACATTGACCATTTTAGTGCAATATACATCCACCTAGCGAGCGACGAGCTTGTGACAAATTTCAAGCTTATCTTGTGCTTGCACGATGGTAGCAGTGGAAATTTTGAGAACCTAAAGTATGTGCACTAGAGGTCGCATGCTAATAAATTTTAATTATTCTTTTTGATAAAATGAAAAGCAAAGTGTAAGAAGTATAAAAAAAAAATGTTAGAGCAAGTGCTAGGGAGTGTATGGCTCATTTTTCAGAATTTGTAATTTATTATTAATGCATTTATATATTTTTGATGAAATCTTTTTATTTTAGAAAATCTAAATTAACCTTTACAATTATAGTAACTTTTTATTATTATTATTTTACACCTGTTATTTGTCAATGTGTTTTTGGGTGTAAGTGTTATATTTAAACTTATTCTTCGTAATCAATAAAGAAAATATTCATTTCTTATTTATACTCCATCCGTCCTATTTTAATCATTTAAAAAAAATTATGCACAAGAGTTAAGAAAAATGATGTTATATTATAAATATAAAAAGTGAAGTAGAGTGTTGTGAGTAAAAATAGTTGGTAGGAGAAATAAAATGGGTAGGAAATAGTTATTAAATAATTGTTGTTCTAAGATAATATTTTCCCGTAGGATTTTGTTTATTCACAAAGTGTTTAATAAATACTTACAAGAGCCCTATCTTAACAAGTATTCTTGAACACAAGATATACAACTTGGAATGTAAATCAAGATCTCTATCTAGGTAAAGTAAATCTCTACAAAACTATATACGATATACAATATATCTCTACGTATAGAGATATATTATACTACTAATACTCTCACACAGTTGAAAAGGGAGGTGAACCAAATTGAGATTAGAACGAAAATCTTCAAACAGAATCAACGGCAACCCTTTCGTAAAAATATCGGTAATTTGATAACCAGATGAAACGTGTTGAACACGGATTTCACCTTTAGCCACCTTATCCCGAACAAAGTGATATCCATTTCAATACGTTTGGTTCGTTGATGTAGAACTGGATTTCTGGATAAATAAATTGCTCTAATATATAGTGTTGCACATTGATTAGGACAATGAAGTTCGAGTAGCAAATTATGTATCAAACAAGACTATGAGATAATATTTGCCACCCCTCAATATTTGGCCTTAGCGCTAGACCGGGAGACAATGGCCTGTCGCTTGGCGGACCAGAAAACCAAATTATCTCCGAGGTATAGGCAATAGTCGGAAGTCAACCAACGAGTATGCTGACAGTCGGCTCAATCCACGTCAGTGTAGGATAGTGTTGTGGAATAAGCCCTTCCCAACCCAACACCCAAGCAAATCGCAAGAATCACCACACCACAAACAAGCACAAGAAATAATAAAGCAAAAGACAAAGGAACACAAGAAATTGTTTACTCAGTTCGTCAATATGTTTGACTACGTCTGGGGGCACTACCAAGCCAGGATCTTGCACTATAATATGTAAATATGGAGTTACAATGACTATGAGGGTGAACATTGCTTAAATATGCACCCTAGAATGAAAACCTAACCCTTGACAAACAAAGAAACCCGAAATTTGGCCCAAAAACCGACTCAGAACAGATCTGTCCCGACACCTGGGCGGTCGCCCATAACGCCTTTAGGCGGTCGCCCACTATTTGCTTCCGGCGGGTGATCAGTCTGATGAAGTGGGCGGCCGCCCAGAAAGTCAGTCCGCTCCGACGAATTTCCTTCTTTGCTCCGATTCGCTAGTTCCCGGTTGGTCCTCTATTCCAACAATCTCCCACCTAGAGATCAACCGCATATAAGCCCCGTATCCGTTCTTCAACTCATCCTTAGTGCCATAGTGCTCACCTCGATCATGGTAGTGCCGTCCTCCTCCCCTATTTTCCAAGCCCCGTTAAAGCTATACCCAGCTTCAACTTCACCTTGCTAGAGAAACCTGGAGCCTTTGCATCCGATCTACACTCTCTGTTAGATCTGCGCAGCGGAATATCCGGTCCTGGAGTATTTGGTTCATCTTCAGTGACCCCTTGCCCTTGGTCACCATGAACCGTCTTGCTCCCACCTGAGTCTGGAATATCCATGCAAATTTCATTCGCATCACAGCATTCCTCAAACTCCCTGAGCTCATACTCCCCACCATTGCCAGACCTCAAGCATTTATCCTTGAGTCCCGTCCGATTCTCCACCAAGGCCTTCCACTTCTTAAATATCCTGAAAGCTTCATCTTTCCTATTTAAGAAGTAATCCCGGACCTTCCTTATCGAATCATCAATGAAGGTCATGTAATATGACACACCACCCCGAGAAATTACCGTGGATACCCCCTTCTCACCCATGTAACCCAATCGATAGTGCCACAAATCCATATCACATTTGGCTGACGCCACCGCGATACTATCCTTGGTGTTTGTCAAATACAATCTTCCTTCCCTATTACCCTGAGTGATCTCACAATCCTCCTTGGTAATAACCCAGTTCCTGCAGCTAAAAGTTACCATGTAACCTTCTTCACCCACCTGCCCAACTGATATCAGGTTCTTTTTCAAACCCAAAATGTGTCTGACCCCGTGTAGATGTAAGACCTTCCCGTCCGATGCTCCTATTCTGACATCCCACTTCCCCTTGATTTCCAAAGGCTCGCCATCTGCCAGATAGACCTTTCCGAAATCACCGGAAGTGTAATTTTCCATCGCCCCTGCATGCCCGCGTGAGTGGAATGATGCCCCCGAATCCAGCACCCATGATTCTAGCGCACTACTAACACTCAGAGTCAGTATATCGTCACCTTCAATTATCACATTCGCCGATTTATCCCTCGCATGGGACAATCCCTCTTGTAGTGTCCTAACTCCTTACAATAATAGCACTCTACCGATCCTCTTGCAAACCTTGGTCTTTTTTTGTTCTCCACAGACTGTTCCCCACCCCCGATTACACTTTCCCTTGACCCTGTTCTCCCTTTATTGCTAGAATCCGTCCTTCCCCTACTAGTTGTAGCCAAGACCGATCCTGAAGTAGACGGTGTCCCCAACTTCTTTATGCTATTTTCTTCGCCCAAGAGGAAGTCCTTAACATCATCATACTTCAATTTGTTCTTACCCGCCGAAGCATTTAACGCCATCACCGTTCCGCTCCAACTTCCTGGTAAGGATGCTAGCAATTGACAAGCATGAACCTCGTCACCGAAAGTAATCTCCAACGTTGCCAATGAGTCTATAACATCCATAAACTCATCGATGTGTTTAGCTATGGATCCTCCCTCTTGCATCTTGATATTACCCATCTTGTGTATCAAATCAACCTTATTTGCAGCAGATGAAGTTTCAAATCTATCAGTAAGATAATCCAATAGCCCCTTTGTGACATCCCGAAATTAAGCACAACGAATTGGGACGGATAAAAAATACAAATAAGAAACTTTGGGACGGATTGGGCTTGGAAAATATCGACCGTTTTGCTTTTTTAATGTGTTCCACGTGTAACGTTTGCATGGCAAGTTGGATGAATAGTATAGTTGCTGGTGTAGAAAAGATGATCAACATTAGTTGGTAACTCATCATTGTGACTCCTTATTTTAACCTCTACTCTATATCAACCTTATAGACAAGCCTTCATATTTACTCAGGGAATATTTTGTGTGCAGTAGTATGAACCAAATTAAGCTACGACGATTATAATTCCAAGGTTCGCCAGAGAATTATTGGTGTTCCGTCTTTAGCATTTTGTGTAAGGGAGACTACGCAGTATTGATTCCGTGTTATTTCTTTTTATACCCGTCTTATCGTAGTACTCCATTTTATTGCTACGTATATCATTTGATCGGTCTTATTTGATAATTGCTTTGCTATTGAAATTGTTGGGTTAATGTCATGATTATTTGAAAAGCATGCTTTGTGTATTATTGTTCTCAAATATGAGATTTGTTATATGGAACAGTTGCGATGTAGCTAATTATGTGACGGTCGCAGTGGATTCGGTTATTGGTTATTGTGTTTGTGTTGGGTCCGGCTCCATGAGGGCGGCCAACAATTCGGTTAATTTGGTTAAGCCACTGGGCCCGAATATAATTAGTACATCGGACTGTAAAGTATGATTGATCAGTTATTCGGTTTATGAAACATGTCTTATTGTCATGTCCATATTTATAATTTCATGGACATTATTATTTGGTGTTTGTGTTCCATTGGCTTCTGTGATATTGTGTATCCCCTTTCTTACTGAGCCCCCAGCTCACCCCCTCCAGTTTGACCTTTTGCAGTTGACCGTTGACCGGCGTTCGGGCAGCGAGGAATTGATCCGAAGCATTTTTAAATTATTAGTTAGGCTTTGTATAGTATTTTAGAGATGTAAATTATGATATTTTGATATTTATGGAAATTAGTATTTTTCGGGGTGTTACATCATTGGTGGTTTTCGCCTTCTTGGTAGTCTTCGCGATCCACTTCGACAAAGTAGATCGAACCAATAAGCAGTGGAGAGGGCTTATGGCATTGAAAATGACATTGAAGAACACAAAGTGAAGTTGGGAACAATTATGACAGGTCGTGTTTCAGAGAAAGCACAGGGATCTGGTTCTACGGGTGGTAAATCTAGCCGCCAAGGTCGTCGATTCCGACAACCATCTGAAAGTAAAGGTAGTGTATCAACTGGTTCTAAGACAACAGTCCAAGGTTCCAGGAAAGTGTGTGGTTATTGCTTGAAAGAAGGCCATTCTGAAGACAAGTGTTGGCTAAAGCTTGGGAAATGTTTATCTTGTGGTGAAACTGGGCACTTTATCAAGAATTGTCCAAAAGGTAAAGGAAGTCAAGTTGGGGGTACAAGTCAACAGGCCTCAGGTACTAAGAGAGATAGTGGGGGTCAACCTAAAGTTCAGGGTCAAGTGTTTGCTCTAGATCAGCAGGGTGTAGCTGAGTCTTCTGCGGTTATAGAAGGTACTATATTACTTTCTAGTACGAGAGCGCGAGTCCTGATAGATCCAGGCTCATCTCATTCTTATGTAGCATCTCATTTTGTGTCACACTTGCATGTTCTTCCTGATTCTATGCCTTATGTGCTAGAAGTATCTTCCCCTATGGGAGATTTCATGTTTGCTTCTGAGGTTTATAAGAAATGTGAGGTTCTTGTGGGTGATCATGCCCTTCTTGCTGACCTAGTCGTGTTACCTATAAGGGACTTCGACGTGATTCTTGGCATAGATTGGCTTTATGTGCATCATGCATCTGTTGATTGTCATAGAAAAGTAGTAACTTTTTCTATACCTGGTTTGCCTGATTTTACCTTTGAAGGTGATAGGCCTATATGTGCTATACGTGTTATTTCTGCTTTAAAAGCTAGAAAACTTTTATCTCGTGGTTATGCCGGGTATCTCGCATGTGTGCTTGACAAGAGTTTATCTGTCCCCAAGATGGAAGATATTCCTGTTGTGTCTGAATTTTCAGATGTGTTCTCTTCTGAGTATACATGCCACCTGATCGAGAGCTTGAGTTCTGTATTGAGTTATTACCAGGTACAACACTAATCTCTAAAGCACCATATAGAATGGCTCCAGCTGAGTTGAAAGAATTAAAAACACAGTTTGAGGAATTACTTGAAAGGGGCTTCATCAGGCCTAGTGTATCACCGTGGGGTGCACCAGTGTTATTTGTCAGAAAGAAAGATGGGACTCTGCGATTGTGTATTAATTACAGAGAGCTTAATCAAGTAACCATAAAGAACAAATATCCGTTACCTCATATTGATGACTTGTCTGATCAACTTCAAGGTTCAGCAGTGTACTCGAAGCTTGACTTAAGAAGTGGTTATCATCAGTTGAAAATCAGATCTGAGGATATACCAAAGACAGCTTTCCGTACCAGGTATGGGCATTATGAGTTTATTGTTATGCCATTCGGTTTGACAAATGCTCCAGCTGTATTTATGGATTTGATGAATTGTATATTCAAACCATATCTTGATTGTTTCGTGGTGGTATTCATTGATGATATCCTTGTGTATTCTAAATCACGGGCTGAGCATGAACAACATCTCAGAGTGGTATTGCAAGTTCTTCATGAGAAACAATTATTTGCAAAATTCAGCAAATGTGCTTTCTGGTTAGAAGAGGTTTCATTCTTGGGACATGTCGTATCTGCTACTGGTATTGCAGTAGATCCTTCCAAAGTTGAAGCAGTTGTAAACTGGAAGAGGCCAACTATAGTGACAGAGATCCGTAGTTTCTTGGGCTTGGTAGTTATTACCGGAGATTTATTGAGGGGTTCTCCAAGATTGCTACTCCATTGACTAATCTGACTCAGAAAGCTACTTCTTTTGAGTGGAGTGACAAATGTGAAGCAAGTTTTCAAGAGTTGAAAAGGCGCTTAACTGCAGCTCCAGTCTTGGCTTTACCTAGTGGAAGTGAGAATTTCATGGTTTATACCGATGCTTCTAAAGAAGGATTGGGTTCTGTTCTAATGCAAGATGGCAAGGTAATAGCTTATGCTTCTCGAAAATTATCTCCTTATGAAAAGAACTATCCTACTCATAATTTAGAGTTGGCTGTGATTATTTTTGCTTTACATAAATGGAGGCATTACTTGTATGGAACCAAATTTAAAATCTTTACTGATCATAAAAGCTTGAAGTACTTGTTTTCTCAAAAAGAGCTTAAATTGAGACAACGTAGATGGATGGAGAAATTTAAGGATCATGGTTGTACCATCTTTTATCATCCAGGAAAGGCAAATGTTGTGGCAGATGCTTTGAGCAGAAAGACTTATATTTCTTGCTTGATGATTCGTGAATGGAAATTGCTAGAGGACATATGTGATTGGAGTCCTAGTGAATCGAGACATGGAGTTATCCTTGCAAATATAAAGGCTACTTCTGATTTACTCCCACAGATTAAAGAAGCTCAGGTAACTGATTCTGAATTGCAGAAAATTATTAGTCGAATGAATGAAGGAAAGCAACCATATTTTTCTTTCAACAGTGATGGAATTCTTACCTTTCGAGGCAGAGTTTGTATTCCAGTTGATCTTGACATCAAAAAGAGAGTTCTTGAAGAGGCTCACAAAGCCAAGTATACTATTCATACTGGAAGCACTAAAATGTACCAAGATTTGAAGAAACATTTCTGGTGGAACAACATGAAAAGAGAAATTGCTGAGTATGTGTCCAAATGTTTGACTTGTTAACAAGTAAAAGTGGAACATCAACATCCAGCAGGTTTGTTGCAACCATTAGAAATTCCATAGTGGAAATAGGAGCATATCACGATGGATTTTGTGACTGGTTTGCCACGTACCAGACGAGGCCATGATGCTGTTTAGGTTATATTTGATAGACTGACCAAGTCAGCTCACTTCTTATATGTTTCCATGTGATATTCATTGTCTCAATTGGCATCTTTATATGTTCAGGAGATTGTTCGACTCCATGGAGTTCCTGTGAGTATTGTATCTGACAGAGATCCTCGTTTTACTTCTCGATTTTGGCAGGCTCTTCAGGGTTCCATGGCTATTAAATTGAATTTCAGTACTGATTTTCATCCTCAATCTGATGGGCAATCTGAGAGACTTATATAGATTCTCGAGGATATGTTACGTGCTTGTGTTGTTGATTTTAAAGGCAGTTGGGATACTCATCATCCTTTGGCTGAGTTTGCTTATAACAATAGTTATCAGTCTAGTATTGAAATGGCTCCTTATGAAGCTCTATATGGTAGGAAATGTTGATCTCCTATATGCTGGGATGAAATGGGAGAAGCTAGACTCTTGGGACCTGAAATGGTTCAACAATCAGTTGAGAGTGTGAAACTCATTCGAGATAGATTGCGCATAGCTCAAAGTATACAAAAGAGTTATGCTGATCATCGCAGAAGGGATCTTGAATTCCAGGTAGGTGACTTTGTATTCCTGAAAGTCTCTCCTCGTAGAGGTATTAAGATATTTGGGAAGAAAGGAAAGTTATCTCCTCGTTATATCGGTCCATTCGAGATTCTTGAAAGAGTTGGGAAGTTGGCTTATAGAGTTGCTTTACCACCTTATTTATCGGGTATTCATGATGTTTTTCACGTGTCCATGCTTCGCAAGTATATGGCGGATGAGTCATATGTTCTTGAGTATGAGGCTATTCCATTTCAGCCTGATTTGTCTTATGAGGAACAACCTGTTGAAATTCTTGTCTGAAAAGAACAAGTCTTGCGAACCAAAAGGATTCCTATTGTGAAGGTCCTTTGGAGAAATCATGAAATAGAAGAGGCTACTTGGGAAACCGAGAAAGAGATGCGAGATAAATACCCGAGCCTATTTGAAAATCTTGGTAAGTAAAATTCGTGGGCGAATTTTCTTTAAGGTGGGGAGGATGTAACGCCCATCCTTATTCTTGTTAAATATTTGACTTGCTTGTTAAATTCTTGAACTTGCATATTATGGCTAGTTTTACTTGGGTTAATTTCTTAACTACTTTAGAATATTAAGGTGGTTAAATGTCTAGTTTTGACTTTTGGGTCATTTGTGAAAATATGACTTTAGGGGCCTTTTTGTTAAAAGTGAAACTTGAGGGGCCTAAGTGTCATTCCTTGAAAGTAGTAAGCATAAATTTGGTTTGCCTTCTCTGAGTTTCTTCCCCAAATTAGTTTTATGCTCTTTCTGTGTTCTTAAAGTTAGGGTTAGAGTTTTACCCTATTCTCGACTCCTCGAGTTTAATTATTCCTCTGTTCTCGATTCTGATCACGGATAAATATTCGTGGCGTTGAATAGAGCGTTTCCTGCCGAACAGAAATTTGTTTGGGTAACTTTGATTCTGGAGTAGGTAAGTTATTAGTTCCCCATTGCTTGTAATAACATGCCTATATGTTATTCCTGATACTTGTACTTGTCAATTTCGTGTTTGGGATGATTTTTGTGATACTTGTAATTTTGGGACAAAAGGAGTATTAACCCTCTGTGTAGAAAAGAAAGATTTAAACTTGAAATAGTTGTTTTTAACTTGTTAGTATACTCCTGGGAATGTTAAAATGTTAGTAAAAAGTATACTCCTACGCTTGGGACGGAGAATTGTAAGCCTGGGAAAGAAATGAGCAATTGCTGGAAATCTAACCAGGCGCCCGCCTGGTTAGATACCGAGCGCCCGCCTACTAGCCTCAGCTTAGAAAAAAAATCTCTGTTGACCTGGAGCGCCCGCTTGGTCCTTGCCGAGCGCCCGCCTGGTCAGTAATGAGCGCCCGCCCGGTGCCCTGTTTCCACAAAAGTGTTTTAAACCTGAAGTGAAATGAAACCTTACCCCTCCTAATGCATATAGCTTTAGTATAAGATGTCCTAGAAAGTGTATATGTACCTTTTAGGGCATTAGAACTTAGTCTTGAACATGAACACTTATAGAACTCAAATGAGAACTTGAGTATAAGAGTAAAAACTCTTCTTTATGTCTTGAAAGTGCTATGAACAAGCACTAATGTGTTATATGTGTCTTGAAACCAATGTTTGTGTACCTTAGGGGCACTAGAACAATGTCTTGAGCTTGAACATCCAAAGTATAGGATGATGAACTTGAAATATAAGATGTCTAACTCTTATATATGACTTGAATGTCCAAAGATTGGAATGATAACTTGAGTATAAGATAATAAAATCTTGTACATGTCCTAAACATCCATAGAAGTGGATTAAGAACTTGAATATAAAATAATAAAATCTTGTACATGTCTTGAAACCAATACATGTGTATGGTAATGAACTAGAAAGTGCTATGAACAAGCACTAACGTGTATGAGACATATTCTTGATGTGTATGTGTAAACCTTGCATATAGCTACTTGATAATAATGTGACTTCTTGATTACTTGAAGCATGTTTCTTATTGAGCTAGTCAACTACTTTTGGATTAGTTCTACTCCCATAGTTCAAGTAAATACCTACTTGTGCATTCTTGTGTGAGTCCAGCTGGTCCTTGCTTGTTCGGAGGTATATAGGTTCACGCTTATCATGAGGCTGGGGCCAAAGTGATAATCGGGGATCTATGTATCTGCGCTTGACCCCTTACTACAGGCCATAGTAAGGGCATAGCTTCCTTTATTAGAGCAATACGCCTGATAAAAGTGAATGCTAAACTCGTGAACACCTCGTGAATCTTGATCTTGGGAATGACACTGGTAACCGGGTCTTCTTATATATACTACATAAGCAGTTTCTTGATAATGATCGTGATTGTCAAAAGTAATACAAGCTACGACAACAATGGCTTGGGAGGGATAAGGAAGGAAGCAATATCCTTTGTAACGTGATAGCTTAGCCTTATGTGCTACTTGATGAGTTGGCTTAGCCTCTCATATACTTGTTACTTGATGATACTTGATACATGATTACTTGAGTATCTACTTGAATTGCATGATAACATGTCATGTAGTTGCATCTAATAGCTTACTGAGATTTATCTCACCCCGTTCCTTGTTTATTTGTTTTCCTTAGATCAAAGGAAGGCTAGTGATAGGGCGCAGTGAGGCTCGACATAGCTGGGAGCTTACTACGCTGGTTGTTATTCTTTTGGGGCTTGTGTCCTTTTACACTTTGGTGAGGACGATTTTGTATGGGTTATATAACTCCTTATTTTGGGGTAGACAGTCATGTATAGTACTTGTTGTCTCTAGACATCTTGTAATGCCAGCATATGTGCTAGGCATATCTTCCGCTGTGTATAATCATGTTTGGTTTTAATTTTCTTATCTAGAACTCGTGTGGTGAGCTATCTTAGCTCCTTACTCTTGAGTATATATATCATGTCAGTTTGTTATAAGAAGTTGTCATCCCGTTTCTTGTTAGTTTCTTGTTTCTTGTTAGTCACACCCACCAGGTTCGAGGTTCCCGGGACTTGGGGGCGTGTCACTTTTGGTAAATATTTTGGGTTCCTCAAATTCTTTTGTAGTGCACAACCTCTTTTGAAAAAATGATTTTCAAGAGATTGTTGTTCTTGTTGTAAAATTTTGGTTTCGAAACCCTTTGGTTGTGCACAACCTTTTCATGTACAAATTTTGATTCTTGCTTGTTGATATGTTTGTTTACTTGTTTGTACAAAATACTTGTCCATCTTACTTGTTCCTCATACTTGTTCATACAATTGCTCATACATTGCTCATGACATTAAAATGGATCGAAATTTCTATTTTGACTCAAAAGGGAACATAGAAGGCTTCACACAACGCGCACTTGACCTTGTGCACGTTCCAAAAACCCTCTAAAATCAGGATGGATGCCACGATGCAGCTTGATTGGTGCTCTTGTGCCCTTCTCGCGCGCACGGGTCCATTCCACCTCCCCTTCCGAGCCGAGTCAACCACACATGTCCGTTACACACAAATACCGTGACCTTGGTTGGTTTTTGGTCTAGCTCACGTCTTCACGTCCTTAATACGTGTCCAAACGCTAATTATGGCCAAGCTAACGCCAGAGGCACGACTCTTCATGAAAGCGAGTGTGACCAAGGTCATCTTTGACCCGGTCCTTGACTTATGCGTTAATTCCAACCATAATTAACCAAAGTCATGTATTAAAGATAGGTTGACACCGCGTCATTAAGCTCTAATGCTTGACCCGTTCTAATCATCTTTAAGCCCAAGGCTAAGGCCCGAGATCCCTCATTAAAATGAGGTCATGCCGGAATTTCGTTAAGGCGTTAAGTCAATCTTAACCTTAACCGGGGCTTACATATGATAAGAATGGCTCAGACTTTGGCGTTTTGCGATGCACTAGACCCTAGGTTTGGTTCTTTTGGTCGGTGGAAGCCACGTGCCCTATAGGACCCTCGCCCGGGATTGTCCGTCCTTGGGAGTGTGCAATACAGGTGAAATACGAGGGGTCTATAGACGTAGTGATGGCCTCCACTGATCCAGGATTTAGATTAGTCGCGAAAAAGAAGAGAAATCTTTTCCAACCAATTAGGGATAAAATGCGTTTTAAGGGAACTCAATAAATGAAAGCGTGCTTTTGGACTGTGCCCTAACGTTTGCTCATGTGAAAGATCCCTCAATTAAAATGTTTTCTTTTTTTTTAATAAAAAAAGAGAAATGAAATTGGCAAATTTCCTAAAATGCATGGCTCGGGTCTTTCCCCCAAAATTCATACCCTTCGAGTCCAATCGGTCTTTCCCCGAGTCAAGTCTCCTTGTGTCAAAGCTCTCTTTCTTACTCAAAAGCATGGTTTTTTCCGAGAATCTCATCGAAGTACCCTTATGGTTTGCCCGCCTTTTTTGTATCATAGATGGCAATGGAGGCTAAACCTGTCACGGCAGAACTTGATATAAGATTGGACGCCCAATCCCGATTGGAGGGACGAGTAAAGCTCTTGGAAAGAATGGTCAGTACGATGGGAGAACGGATTCAAGAACTGGAAGCTAGCCGCGATGAGGAGGTAAGTGTGGTCCAATGGCTCCGAGAAGAGGTCAAAGATATCCTTCACGAAAAGGTTGAGGAGGTATGGGAAAAGGGCGGTAGGAAGCTAAGAGGGGACCTCGAGAAGAGGTGTGATCGCCGGTACGAGCTCATGCACAGCCGAGCAGATTTAACCGATGAAATGGAGAGACACAACTCGAGGCATGCCCAAGAATGCCTCCATGAGATTGTAAAATCCATCGAAGAACTCAAAAGATCCTCCCGAATACTGTCACCTCCACCAAGGAACACCCCCGACAACTCAAACCAAGGCGGGCAAGGGCCCCGCAAGCAATCCCAAGCTATCACCCTGTACCATGGCAAACCCGCATCCATAGTAGGAGGAGTGCTTCCCCAAGGAAAAGGAGCCTATTACCACTTGTTCCATGACCTAGGGATGCCTCGGGATCAGATGCTAAGCCGGTTGCTAGAGATTGGAAAAATTGAGTTGCTTAGCCGCAATGTGATTTGGAATGAACCTCCCTCCCAACGCAGTGACCCGAAAAGGCACTGCAAGTACCACCAAGCCTTGGGACATTCCACAGAAACTTGCCCAGCTTTGAGGGACAAAATTCAGGAGCTCATCGATGAGAGAGTCATCACGAAAAGAGGAAATCAGTGGGTGTAAGCACGAGCGGAAGCGCGGAAACCAAAGTTGAGACTGCAAGAAAAGAGGGGGAAAAGAAGAAACTGGGAGTGGTGTATATTAGGTAGGTTCTAAGGTCTTTTCAAAATTCCATCATGGACATGTTTTCTTTTTACTTCTCCTTAAGCCTTGAAAGGCAAGTCTGTGTAGTATGTGTCAAGATGATCCATGATTAGGGTTGTGGTAAAATCTTTTGAGTTTGTAAAAAGTCTGAATTTCCCCCCATGCAATGAAACGTCTATTTTCCTTCTATTCTCTCTAGACTTGAGGCATTATTTTGCAAACTACATTAACTCCTGAAAATTGCTTTGTTTAATGTTGTCAATTGATCGCTACGTCCCTAAAATGATGAGTTGACTTCTAAGCATACTAGTCAATGACGACTCATTAAGGACGAATGGACCTAACACGAATAAAAACGCTAAATGCAAACAATTAATCTTGATATGAATGAATGTTGTGATCAATTGGCATGAAGAGACCATTAATGGCAAGCCTTCCCCGATACACCTTCCCGATGCAAATTTTGGATGCACGTCAAAGGGGCATCCCAAGGAAACGAAAAAGCAAGGATGTTTTTTGCTCAAACACCAAGACTCAACCGTGATCACACGGGCACAGCCGACAAATGGCTCCCCAGACCTCCAAAGACAGAACCAAAAAATGATAGATGTGGAAAAGGCCACGAATGAGCCAATGTCTAAAGTAGAAAGTCGGGGCTAATGTTTCCCCTCTCTCTCAAAAAAAAATGAAAGGAGGGAAAAGAAATGAATGTATGGAAAGAAAGAAGTGAAATGAATATACGCGAAGAGGAAGTTTGCCTCAAAAGCTCACCAAAGAGGGTTCACCCCAGAAGGTCCATCACAAGGAGTTCACCACAAGGCAAAGCGATCTACATCAGCAGAGCAACAACATCCTTCAAAAGGACACCAACTTCAACAAAAGACGATCCAAGGCCGAACTACGGCGACCTGAGCTCCTTAAACTGAGGGGAACGTAGGCAACCTTCGGGTCCGGTCACAACATGAAACAAATCCATAAAACCTCGGTCCTTTCAATGACCAATTTCCCAAGACACACCTTCCATGGGCCAATTCCCCATAAATACCTTATCCTCCCGATCTTGCCATTGATCGAATCTTAATCTTAATTGATCACAACATTTATACATATTGAGGCTAATTGCTTGTTATAATCCTGACTTAATAATAAACGTGGTCCATTCGAGCAATCACTTTGATAATATTGATTAAAGCAAATTCTGAATGTCTCTACAAGTCTTCTTTTCTACATCTTAGGAAAGAGCCAAACACCGAATTTCTGTCCGTAGGCTTCCTTCCTCACAAAAGGGACTCACTCCCGTAAATGCCTACGTTAATCTCGTGTGGAGAAAGAATAATTTGCTCCCGTCCGTGTCTTGAGTCAATTAGGCCACTCCTAGTGGCAGAAGGAACAAAAGATATTGGAAAGAGGGGTGGAAAGGATGAAAGCCCAGAAATGATGATTCCTGCAAGAGACAAGTTGCACTCCAAATAATGGACAGGTCGTGATAATGGACAGGGCGCGCTCCGAACGGAGGGCAAGCAAGGTTCGCTCTCAAGGGATAACCAAGGTCTAAAGGATGGTTCTCAATCAAAGGAAAGGAACCGGGGGATAACCAAGGTCTAAAGGATGGTTCTCAATCAAAGGAAAGGAACCGGGGCTAGCAAGCCATAACGACGCTTCGAAAAGATTAGCGGGAAGGTCATGCTTTGGTAAGTCTAGTCCGAGTCGAATCCCAGAGTCAATCCCCAAATTTTCAAAAAAATTCCCCAGAGGTCCTCAGAAAACTTTGGTCAAAAGAGTCAACTCCCTGCGTCAACCGTACGGATGGTTCGTCCCCAGTAAAAATTCATATCAGCAGTCCATGTCAGCAAACTGTCCACAAGTGAAACTCACTTTCACTTGTTCAAAAAACCTGTCAAAACATATCCCAGTTGTACATAATTGAGTCTAAACACGTTTTGGTGGTTCCCTCAATAAGTCACAACATCAAAAAGCCCTCATAAAGCCCGAGCTATGCATAAAATGAATTTGCAAAAACAAGAGATTTAAACATTAATAGAATGACAGGTTTTCATACACATTGTTTTGCAAAAATAAGACAAAACAAAAGAAAATTGTCCAAACAGGTACAACTACTCGGAGTCAGGGTCCGAGTCAGGAGGAGGCAAATCATAAAGACCCGATCCCCGAGAAAAATAAGTACTAGGGTCAAAGTGGAAAAGGGACTCCACCAAGCTCATGTCCCCACTGGCAGATGACTGAAAGGAACGCCAAGCAGATTGGGAAGAGGTACCAGGACGATCAGTGGAAGAGGTTTCGGGCCGTTCCAAAGTTAGATGGGCAAACGGATCTGAAGCAATCTCGTGCGTACCCGAAGCTCGGAGAGAATCCCGGAGATATGCGGTATCCACAGTACTCATAGACTGACTGCGGACGTAAGAAAGAGGCAGCTCCACGCTCGACGCCCTCTTGCGAGGTCTTTCCTCGCCGCTCACAAAACTCCGGCCGGCACGAAGCTGTGTTCCCGCTGAGTTCCCTTGTGGGAACGACCCGTGAACTTCTTGAACCATCTCTTGGCCCGCCCCATGAAGGTAGGCCATCGCAGCAACGCTCGCCCCTCAACCTGCACATGAAAACACGAATGACTCAGCAAAAGAGACGGAAATGAAAGATGTGTGTGTGCAAAGAAGAATCATACCGCCTCAACCGGGATCTCCTCAGCTGGGACCCCTTCCCCTCCAGCAACAGACAAGTCCACCATGTGAACCCTGCCATCTGTATAAATGAAAGAGTAGTCCTGCCACACCGAAATAGCTACCCCAGAAGCCACCACTTGCGGCGACCGGAGCCTCGTGGCTACAAAGCGACCATATGGCTTATTGGTGATCAAGCTGGCTGCATCCGCTCCTATGAGGAAGGGGTCATCCCCACGGTCAGCAACAAACATGGTTTCGGGTGGATCTATGGGAACCCGCTGCATGAGCCCCAGTCCATGCTGCCATAGAACCCTCTCGCCTAGGTAGAAGGCCTCACCCCGAAATCCCACCAGCAGCCTCCTCTGCCTAGTCACTCTCAGATCCTCGCTCGGATCAAAATCTACCTCCTGCCCCTCATACCTAGACCAAGGAAAGAGGTTAAGCTCCACCGGCATGGCTCCCCTCAAAACCGCCTTCACATCGGCATAACAGACAGAAACTCATCCCTTGGACCCCCTCTTCTCCCGAGCTTCCCTAGCCCAGCAGGTCATAGCCGGAAAAAGTCAGGTCTCGGTCAACAGCCGGCCTCCACGGGTAGCTGCCAAAAACCTTGTAGTACCAAGCCTAAAAAAGGAAAAGGGCAAGAAGTACTATCGGCACACAAAAATGAGGTAAAAGCCAAATGCAAAGAGTAAAGCAAAGGCGGAAAAGAATGAGAAGGGAAAGGAAAGTACCTCTAGGACAAATTGGAAGCAAGCAAAGATTTGCTCGCCTTCCGGCTATACTTATCGAGCTCCATGTATAGCTCGGCGAGGCCAGCCTCACCCCAAGCGATGCCTCGAATAGCCTCAGGGGTAATTAATGATCCAAGAAGGGGAAACATGCATGTCATATCAGCATTGGCAAAAATGGTATTGCCAAGGAGGAGCCACACATAAGAGCGCCCGAGTTTCTCAGCTGTGATCCGACCCGCCCAATACTCCGGAAAGTTGGCCCGGATGGCCCTCTAAACATTCTGCACCAAAATGCCCAAACCCTTGGTAGGGCCTGAAAAGACGATGAGTTCCCCGATCTCTGCCTCCGGGATCCTATCCCTCCATGTAACCGGCCACCCATCAAAAGATAGCCCGGTAATTGCTAAGAAGTCAACAGGAGTCACGGTTACCTCCCCCCAGCTCAAATGGAATGTGTGGGTCGTGTCCCACCAGTACTCACCAAGGGCATTAAGGATCCCCATACTCTTGTTGGTGTTAACCAACCTGCCCACGGCCTCGATGAAGGGCACCAAACCAGTGCGTTCCACCCACTCCCTCGGACCAGGCGCGCCATCAATAGACTTGGGCATGGCCTCCCACAAAGAAAAGCAAACATCGGGCGAACCTCGAGATTTGGGATCACTACCCTACAGGTAAACACAGCAAAGGTATGAATAACACAGTTTAAAAATACCAATGCTCCTAACAAATGCAAAGGATAAAATTAAAACATTTTAGGAAAAATGTGTTTCGTCCCCTTTCAAATTGTATAGACATTTGAGGGTCATTTTTGGAAAAATGTGTTCTGTCCCCTTTCAAATTGCATAGACATTTGAGGGTCATTTTTGGAAAAATGTGTTCCGTCCCCTTTCAAATTGCATAGACATTTGAGGGTCATTTTTTGAAAAATGTGTTCCGTCCCCTTTCAAATTGCATAGACATTTGAGGGTCATTTTTGGAAAATGTGTTCCGTCCCCTTTCAAATTGCATACACATTTGAGGGTCATTTTTGAAAAAATGTGTTCCGTCCCCTTTCAAATTGCATACACATTTTAGGGTTATTTTTCGAAAAATGTGTTCCGTCCCCTTTCAAATTGCATAGACATTTGAGGGTCATTTTTGGAAAAATGTGTTCCGTCCCCTTTCAAATTGCATAGACATTTGAGGGTCATTTTTGGAAAAATTTGTTCCGTCCCCTTTCAAATTGCATAGACATTTGAGGGTCATTTTTGGAAAAATGTGTTTCCGTCCCCTTTTAAATTGCACAGGCATTTAAGGGTCGTGAAATTTAAGAGTCTAAGTCCCTCAAAAGGGATAAACAACATTTCCTAGCACGTACGTAGGCGAGAACCTCCCAAAACGCGCTTAATAGCTAGTCGGAGCCTAAGGTACAAACACACTTTAATTGACAAAAAACATAGCTAGGCATGTCCGAATGAGAATACAAACACATGCCCATGATCCTTGCAAACCCAATTTCACGAAAATCAAAACAATTTTGCAAGATTGCACCAAGAAATGCAAAAATCCCAAAATGCATGAACAAGAACCCTAGGATTAGGAAATGCACAAAAGGCCCAAAAATTTGAGTAGGAAAAGCTTGAGAATGCTTACCCTGTCACCATGGCACAAATGAATAGTAGGAGACTTGTAGAAACCCGCTCCCATATCCCGGAGATCAATGATGTAGCCGCGGAGATTCCTAGTCGTATCAAGACTCTTCTCCGCCCTCTAGGGTAGCCCGCGCGTGCCCGTCCCGCCATGAACAATCCTTGAACAATTTAGAAGAATGTTTCAAGAATTTGATGGAAATCCCTCTCAAATTCCCCTTGCCCTCTCCCTTTTCCTTGACTGTGTTTTTTTGAAAAGAGAGGAACAGCCGTAAGGCTGTTATGTTTTAAAAGAAGGGGACAACCGCCCAATCCGTACGGATGGTTTGGGTGAGAAAAAGTCCCAGCCCTAAATTTACACTCTGGCCCCTGGCGCCTTGAACAAAGTTTCCCCCAAGTTTCTGGAATTGGGATTAAGTCCCCTCCTCCTCCTTGGAAGTGTCCAAAATGGGCCCCATCGATAGAACGAACGACCCACGGCAGTCCCCACGCGACGTAGCCCATTTGCTTGTTTATTTGCTATCTCAGCATGATTGACCCGGCCGTCCATGACTTAAGCCCAGTAAAATCCTTCCCCTAAGAGAACATATTTAGGTGGTGCCATTGTGAAAATTTGTTGCTCCCCGACAGTCCTTAGTCGGACGTAAGACCAGTTTTCCCGTCAAACTCCCCAAAGATGGAGTTGACCAAACCTTGACTCAGAATAGTCATTATAGGTTGAGGTCCTTGTCCCTGGCAGTCCTTAGTCGGACGTAAGACCAGTTTTCCCGTCAAACTCCCCAAAGATGGAGTTGACCAAACCTTGACTCAGAATAGTCATTATAGGTTGAGGTCCTTGTCCCGGAAGTCCTTAGTCGGACGTAAGACCAGTTTTTCGGTTAAACTCCCCAAAGATGGAGTTGACCAAGCCTTGACTTAGAATAGTCATTATAGGTTGAGGTCCTTGTTGTTGGTAGTGGTGCCCTAGGCACGTTTAATAAACGTTGTAATTGTTATCATTTATTTCATATCAATAAATAGATGTTTTGATTATTATTGTTGTTCATGTTTACTTATAATAATCTCCGTCCCTAGTACTTGTTAAGCACTAGTATAAAGGCTAAATGATCATGGGATGATCATGTTAGATTTATGGGTACTTGTTTGGAACAAGGTACTGGACATGACCCGCTCTATGAGATTTATGTCATGGTCTATGTCGTACATATATCTCATATTAGTTATGTCATTTGAATCCTTAGACATGAAGTTATTATAGTCTTCCACTTGATGAACATTATGTTTGACATATTCAAACGCTACTTTTAACCGAGTAGTTATAAAGGTATGATTGGCATAATCGGAATCCCGTTGGGAAGAATAATAAGCTAAATGGATTTGTCCCTCCTCGGAGAGATGTCAAGCTTGGGCCACTCGTAGGAATGATGTTGATGAAATGTTCGGCCGGACTCAGATGAATTGATTGGATCAATGTCATTTGGATTATCACATATTCGGAATCGAGAAAGTATTGAACAAAACAAGTTGACTGTTTGACCATGACTTGTGTTCAATGACATCGTGGACAAAGGGATTGTGACATATTCTAAGAGGAATGCGAACTTGTATCTAGTTATACTATTTGGGTAGGTATGACGGTTTGCTAGAACCTAATCATATCTTATGGTTTCATGTTTGAATCCATTGCCAACTTAGTATAATCCTAGAGGGTCACACACAATAGAACGAATCTTTAAAAGGACTAAATTGGAATTTTGGAAATTCTGGACATTCTGAAGAGTGGGCGACCGCACAGTATTGGCTGGGCGGCCGCACACTTAGGACAGTTTTGTACCAGTTTTGCTTCAGATAGTTGTGCGACCGCACAGAGGTTTTTGGGCGGCCGCACAGTGCTGTCGGGTGGCAGATTCCTAATTTGATTTGGAAACGAATTTTGGAAGGATTTTGACACAAGTTTCCTATTTGGAATAGGTCATACTTGTGTATAAAAGACCAAATTCGGCCAGCACTCAAGGCTAATGATTTTGTGAGTCTCAAAGAGTTTGAGAGAGGGGGTTTATTTTGTTCCAAGACATTCTTGGTTGAGGAACAAAATAATACACAAAATAAATTCCATATAGTTCTTTTGATTGTGAAAAAGTGTTTCACAATTTGGTCTAGCAACCAAGATCAAAGAAGCTCCTTTGATATTCGTTCGAAGTGTGGATACCGCTAGAGGGTGAAAATCATCATCTTCAAAGTTCGTGTTCAAGCTTTGTGATCGTGATCAAGTCTTCAAACCTCCACCAAAGACCAAGAGAATTTGATAGCCATCAAGGGTTAGTTTATTCCTTTATTCCTATGTTGTATTTGATTTAATCATATGAACGGATCCATGGCTTTGGGTTTCTTAAAATTTTAAATGCTAAATTCCGCTGCACATGTTTGATCGAAACCCAACAGTGGTATCAGAGCCCCGTTCATGTTGATTAATTCAATACTTGGATCATGTTATGTGTATATAAATTGTTTATGTGCCTTGCATGATATGAATATTGGAATATGTGATGTTTATGTTGTTATGTGATTTTATGTGGTTTATTGTTTTGCAACTTAATCGCACGATTCAATCGCAATAAATAAATTATGGTGGATTCAGAATTGTTGATATTAATTTTTGATTGGATCAAAGTTTTAATAATCGGGGAAAAACGATTTTGAGACAAAATTTTCGAACTTCAAAATTCTGTACATTCTGATCAGTTTGTGCGACCGCACAAAATCACTTGGGCGACCGCACATTTGGGCGACCGCACAGTGAGTTTTGGGCGGCCGCACATGAGGATCAGATGTGTCTGATTTTTGGTTGAAATCAGAATTTGGAATTTTCGAGAGATCCAACAAAACCAGTAACAGAACCAGTCCAGACTTGCTGATCTGGAATGGGTTTTGGGTAGTTGGTTTAGGTGAGGATCTTGTGGTTTGATTTTCCTATTTGTTTAGACTTGTGATTCTAAGATTGGTTCAAGTTTTGGATGGCTAATCTGCGTTCATCGAGATTGTGTTCCCAAAATTGATCGCAATCAAAGTTTCAAAGATAAACGAAGTTAGAATTATGAAGAGTTCATAATTGCTAAAATTGAGAAACAAAGTTCTTGATTCAATTTGGAGATCCATGTGGAATTGTGAATGCAATTGGCCTACGTTCATCGAGACCATCTATTGCTTAGTTTCGGCCACATGGACTACTTTCTTGGTTTCTTGAATTAGTGCGGGATTGTGGTTGCCTAATGGCTTAGTTCGACGCACTTCTTGTTGTCTTGATTCGGAATAATAACCGAAGTTGAAATAGTCTCATCCTCATATTATAGAGAAACTAATGACACATAAATATCATGCTTAAATTAATGAGATTAATTTAGTGACTAAACTTGATGTGTAACATGTTTATATTATGTGCTCATAAATGTGTTACATGCTATATGTGATGAACCTTCAAAAAATTTTAAGTCTTTTATTGCCATGCCATGATTAAAACACTTGTTTATACATGAGTAATTTTATGTGGGCTCGCCAAAGCAAGGTGCATTGATTTTATTCATGTTTGAGCAAGATGAGTGAATAAGAGTTTCCTATGCGTTTAAAATGGTTGGACTTAATTAAGCGTCAAAACAGTTTTGGGCTTAAGGCAAAGATGAGATTTAACATGCTTTTTGAAATTGGATTTCTTAAAGAATCTCATGAAAATAACTGAGAGTCATATGAGATATGATTGACAAGAGTTGTCTACCTAATTGATTTAATTCTGAGCGGTGCGCCAAAGCGTACTCAAAATTAGATTAAAGCGGGATCTCAACCCATTTAAATTATACTATACATTGGATGTATAAAGAAGGTTGTATAATTTGGTGGGAGTATTTTGTTTTAAAATACATTATTTATCTCTTTAATGAAAACCGGTACTTATTAAATTTTGGAAATTTTTGCATATTTGTAGATAATGACTAATAACACTCAATCAATGTCGTTGCGATCGATCCTTGAGAAGGATAAGCTCGAAGAGATGGTACCAACTTTATGGATTGGATCCGTAGCATAAGAATTGTTCTTAGGCAAGAAGATAAGTTGTACATTCTCGATGGGCCTCTCCCTGCTGAACCACCGCCTACTGCCCCTAGGGTAGAAAGAGACAATTACAAGAAACATCGTAATGATTCTAGAGATGTAAGTTGTCTCATGCTTGCTGCTATGTGTTCAAAACTCCAACAAAGTTTGGAACATTTTGAAGCCTATGAGATAGGCGTGGAGTTGAGAAACCATGTTTTCAAGAGCAAGCTAGGCAAGAGAGGTACAAGACCATTGTTGCATTCACTACTAGTAAAATGAATGAAGGGCAACAAGTGAGTCCTCACTTTCTTAAAATGAAAGGTTGTAGAGCCCCTTGAGAAACTTGGCTATCCAATCCCATTGGAGCTAGCCACGGATCTCATTCTTAATTCATTGCCTAAAAGTTATAATCAGTTTGTGATGAATTATAACATGCATGGAATGGATAAGAATCTCTCTGAGTTGCATGGGATGCTCAAGACTGCAGAGATGAAAATTGTGGAGAAAGGTTCTCCCGTGTCTTGGTTCATGATGGAAGAAGGCTGGTGCCAAAGGAAAGGGTAAGGCAAAAGTTGTCAAACCCAAAATAAGCAAGGCAAAGGTTGCCAAGGCTTCTGAGGCAAAACCTGATTCCAAAAGGATGCAATCTGTTTCCATTGTCAAGAAATTGGTCATTGGAAACGTAATTGCAAGGCTTTCTTGGAAGAGCAAAAGAAGAAGAAGAGCAGCAGGCTGCGTCGACTTCAGGTATCTATATGATAGATATTCTCCTTTCTACCACTGATTCTTGGGTATTGGATACCGGATGTGGTTCTCACATTTGTCTAAATGTGCAGGGACTAACGAATAGGAGACTGCTTAAAAGAAGGTGAAGTAGATCTACGCGTGGGGAATGGAGCAAGAGTTGCTGCATTAGCCGTAGGGACTTATGAAGTCACTTTCCTTCCGGATTAATTCTTGTTTTGAACAATTGTTTATTATGTTCCGGATTTAAGCAGAAATATTAT
>JAOWBW010000784.1:484514-634140 GCA_026119855.1 Campanula takesimana | reverse complement strand
TTGTGTTTGTAGTTACTCTTATTAACTTAAATCGTAGTATTCACGATTATATGAATGATCTTCATATTACACTAGTCCTTATTTTCTTTAGGAACTCATTTCAAGACAAGATATCAAGTTCAGGTATACAGTAGGGTTAATCATTCTCTAACTAGTTTCATAACCCAATTCTTTGGTTATTCATGTCATGAATCAAATAATCAAGAAGCTACATTCTATCAAGTAGCTACATGCAAGATTTTTATTTACACATCAAGAATCTTTCAAGTTTATTACCATACTCATGTAATGGTTTCAAGACATTCAAGACTTTCAAGACAATCAAGACAGTCAAGACTTTTACAAGATTTTATCATCTGTATCCAAGTTCTCAATCCATTTTCTTGGATGGTTAAACATGTACAAGGTTAATAACTTATACTTAAGTTATCAATCTAACTCTTTGGTTATTTAAGACAGTACAAGATTTATTCATCTTATATTCAAGTTTTAATTAAGAAGATGAGCTATACATCTCCCAATCAAGTTCACGATCTATTCCTAGGATATTCAAGTTCAAGACATCAGTTGGTGCCCCTAAGGTACACAAACATTAGCTACGAGAGGGGAAACTAATCCAAGATTCGTGGACTAGCTCAACGGGAAACAAGCTTCAAGTAATCAAGAAGTCACATTGTTATCAAGCAACTATGTGCGATGATTGCACATACAAGTCAAGAATATTTCTTATTCACGTTAAGGCTTGTTCTGAGCACTTTTGAGTTTACACCTTACCCATATATTGGTGTCAAGGCATATACAAGATTTATTAATCTTATATTCATGGTTTAATCCCTTTTCTTTGGATGTTCAAGTCATGTACAAGATTTTATTGTCTTATACTTAATCTTTGGACATTCAATCATGTATAAGAGTTATACACTTTACTCTTACCAATTCTGAATCCTATTCTTAGGATGTTCACGTTCAAAACATTGTTTTAACCCCTAAGGTGCACAATCCTTGGCCTCAAGACAAGCATAACACATAAGTGCTTGTTCATAGCACTTTCAAGACATATAAAAGAGTTCTTCCTTTTATACTCAAGTTCTCATTTTAATTTAATGAGTAATCATGTTCAAGACTCACTTCTGATACCCCTAAGGTATCACAATACTTACTAGAACATCTTATCCTAAGGCTATATGCCTTAACAAGGGTTATTTCCAACTTATACAATCATTAAACAAGTTTTACAATTTTTCAGGACATATGGGCGGCCGCACAAAATGGTGTGGGCGGTCGCCCAAAATCAGGTTTTCCAAGAACAAAATACTTCAGATAGATGGGCGGTCGCCCAGCCCAAAATGGGCGGTCGCCCAAGGCCCAAAAATGCCAAAATCCGAATTCTTTCCCAGGTTAAATAATTGTCCGTCCCAAGCGTAGGAGTATAATTTTTATCAACTCTTAGGCAATACCCAAAACATTATTTCAGGCTCAATTCATTTCTTTTACCGTCCCCTAAATAATAGGACAATTTCCTTTTATTCCATTTCAATATTTCACCGACCCAAAAGTATAAGTACAATTTTATTTTATACTAATATACCCATCTAGGGATACTTCCATTCATTTCCCCGTACCACAAATAATGGTATAATTTTTCTAATAATATTTAAATCAAGTTACTATTTTACCGTCTCACGAATAGGAGTATAATTTTCTTATATATTTACAAACCCATTTAGTACTTAGGTTCAAGTTCTCTGTTCTGCACTAGTATAGAAATACTCCCTTCGTACCAATTTTACAAGTATCACAAAAATTGCTCAAAACACAATTTTAACAAGAACAAGTAACGGGAATAACATATATGCATGTTATTACAAGTAAGGGGGAGCTAATAACTTACTTAGTCAAAAATCAAGTTGACCCAAATTAATTTCTGATCGGTCTGGAACGCTCTATTCAACGCCACGAATATTTATCCGGGACCGGAATCACGAACAGAGAGATAATTAAGCTCGAGGAGTCGAGAATAGGAAGAATCCTAAACTTATCTTTTTACCCAGAGAGAGTGTACGAGAAACTTTGAGAAAATAAGATTTCTCAAAGAAAGCAACTGGAAGATATACTTGCAATTATCCAAGAATTGCAACTAGGCCCCTCAAGTTCTAACTTTGACAAAAAGGCCCCTAAACTTTTAACTTTGACATTTAACCACCTTAATTTTCTAAAGTAACTAAATAATTAACTCAAATTAAATAGCATATAAATATGCTAGCCAAGAATTTAACAAGCACGTTAAAAATTTAACAAATAAGTCAAATATTTAACGAAATTAAGGATGGGCATTACATCCTCCCCACCTTAAAGAAAATTCGTCCTCGAATTTTTACTAGATCAAAATTATAACATATATAATCAACAAATAGAACTCAAGAGCAATCAAGAATATACACATATACTCACAAATATTTCATGCAATCAAGATGTATCAATTATAACATCTAAACACATAAAGTCAAGCAGACTCGATTAGTCAATCCACTATATTGGTGAAACTTGACATATCCACTAGAAATCATAGAACTGGTCATATCCGCCAGATCACTGTAATACTGGTCAAATCCACTAGGCAATCTCAAATACTGAGTCGTGGTTATCCATCGTTTCAATATTCAGAACTGACTTTACGTATATCAATCCATCAAGACAATCCATCAAAAGATGTAGCTCTCGGTGTCAAATATTTCACAATGGAGCTGAGTTCGAAATTCATTCATGAATCTCTAACAAGATCAAGAATATTTCAAGAACACGCATACCTTGGTTGTTTCCACTAATAGGTCAACACAGATACTCACTTCAGACATCCACTACCAGGTAGATATATCCTCTATCAAGAAATTCTCAAGTTGAATCTTCAACTGATTTAACTCAATCGAGGTCAAGAACATTAATCCAGATGTCAGCACTGTATTCGCACTGTAACAACTCAAGATAATCCAAGTTTCTCATCAAGAATGGATACATCCATCTGGTTTGGTGTAGAAATTCCACTGTCAATCACATAGGTTAAATACCCAGTACAATCTCAAGAACCCTTTCTAGACTTTCAATGCAGAACATAAAGGTTATGCATAAATCTATCATGCTCACATATATAGTCAAGCATACTAGCATAGAAATAATTACCATCTATTGTGGTAAACAAGATTGGCCTAACACATAGAAAGCCAAGTCATGACACGTAGACAGCCAAGCTATATCACGTATCACATCAATGTCCCATATCGGTGACACGACCCAGTCAACATAGAACGTATAGGGTGTTATCACCCACACTTTTATCAAGCTCTTATCAATACAATATCAAGCACGTAGTCTCTTACTAGAGAATACACTTTCACATAATTCACGAGATAAGGACAAGCATGCATATATAGCACGAAACAATGTCCACTAGACAAGATAGATACGCCTAAGTCTTTAAAGACTCGCGCTCTCGATTCTCAAACCATCTAATCCAATTGGATCAACACTATCAACACCAGTCCTATGCCTGGTATAACAACAAGTAACGAAGCACTCGGCGTCGAAAACACACCCAAGACTAACCCAACCTAGGCCATAGACCCTATCCAGGCTTAGAGCTAAACCATAGCTCTGATACCACACTGACACGCCCCAAGTCCCGGGATTCCCTAATAGAACCTCGAACCTGGTGCGCGTAACTAACAAGAAACAAGAAACTAACGGGAAACAAGAACAATACCTGTTAGAAACAAACTGACATGCTATATCTACTCAAGAATAAGGAGCTAAGATAGCTCACACGAGTTCTAGACCAAGAAAATTTAAAACCAAAATGGTTACATACAGCGGAAGACATGCCTAGCAAATAAGCTGGCAACAAGAACTGTCTAGGGACAACAAATACTACCCCAATACAAGCCCAGAGTTTATTAACTCATACAAGATCGTCCTTACCAAAATATAAAAGGACACTAACTTCGAACAAGAATATCCTGCTGAGTAAGTTCCCAGCTAAGTCGAGCCTCACTGCGTACTATCCCCTGCTTTCCTGGGGGGGGGGAAACAATTAAACAAATAAAGGGTGAGATAAATCTCAGTAAGCTATTAACATGCAACTATATGTCATGTTATCATGTAATACAAGTAGATACTCAAGTAATCATATATCAAGTATCATCAAGTAACAAGTATAGGAGAGGCTAAGCCAACCCAACAAGTAATCAAGCTCAAGAAATGATCATGTAACAAGTAGTCAAGTAGTGTGAGAGGCTAAACCAGCTCACCAAGATGCACATAGGCCTATCACGCATTGTACCTGAATCCTTCCTTATTCCTCCCAATAATACCATTTGTTGTCGATGCTTTTCTAGCTGAGGACAACCAAGAACAGGAACAAGAACTGCTATGCAGTATATAAGAAGACCTGGTAACCAGTATCCTCTACAAGAACAAGATCCACGTGGTGTTCAGTACAGTCGCATTCACTTGGGTCAGGCTTATTGCTCTAACCAGTGAAGCTATGCCCTTACTATGGCCGGTAGTAAGGGGTCAGGCGGAAATACATAGGGACCCGATTGTCACTTAAACCCCAGCTCTCGCGACAAGCGTGAACCTATATATTTTCGAACAAGCAAGGAGAACCAGCTGGACTCACACAAGAATGCACAAGTAGATGTTTACTTGAACTACGATAACAGAACTCAGTCCCTTATTAGTGGACTACTCTTTATGCACCATGTAATCATGTATCATGTGCTCACGAGAATATGCACCATGTAGTAATGTATCATGTGCTCACGAGAATATGCACCATGTAGTAATGTATCATGTGCTCACGAGAATATAAGTACACGTACTCAATTATTGCGAATACCAATCAAGTTCAACTATGGCACGTAAGTGTCCATGTAACACGATCAATCCAAGTTAGGGTCTATTAATAACAGACCTAAATCACGTAGTAGGGTATATCATTTAGTCACATGCCAAGTTTGCACGTACATATTTATGTCACGTTTAACACATTAAGGTGTCTATCACAATACCCTTACTATCAAGTAGAGCCCAATACCTTAGACTCTAAACACGTAATAGAATAGGTCACATCATACCTAGTCACAGTCATATCTCACGTATATGTATCGTTAATAATCGAATACATTTTCTAACACATATTGTGTTCTGTAGTTACTCTTATTAACTTAAATCGTAGTATTCACGATTATATGAATGATCTTCATATTACACTAGTCCTTATTTTCTTTAGGAACTCATTTCAAGACAAGATATCAAGTTCAGGTATACAGTAGGGTTAATCATTCTCTAACTAGTTTCATAACCCAATTCTTTGGTTATTCATGTCATGAATCAAATAATCAAGAAGCTACATTCTATCAAGTAGCTACATGCAAGATTTTTATTTACACATCAAGAATCTTTCAAGTTTATTACCATACTCATGTAATGGTTTCAAGACATTCAAGACTTTCAAGACAATCAAGACAGTCAAGACTTTTACAAGATTTTATCATCTTGTATCCAAGTTCTCAATCCATTTTCTTGGATGGTTAAACATGTACAAGAGTTAATTAACTTATACTTAAGTTATCAATCTAACTCTTTGGTTATTTAAGACACGTACAAGATTTATTCATCTTATATTCACGTTTTAATTAAGAAGATGAGCTATACATCTCCCAATCAAGTTCACGATCCTATTCCTAGGATATTCAAGTTCAAGACATCAGTTGGTGCCCCTAAGGTACACAAACATTAGCTACGAGAGGGGAAACTAATCCAAGATTCGTGGACTAGCTCAACGGGAAACAAGCTTCAAGTAATCAAGAAGTCACATTGTTATCAAGCAACTATGTGCGATGATTGCACATACAAGTCAAGAATATTTCTTATTCACGTTAAGGCTTGTTCTGAGCACTTTTGAGTTTACACCTTACCCATATATTGGTGTCAAGGCATATACAAGATTTATTAATCTTATATTCATGGTTTAATCCCTTTTCTTTGGATGTTCAAGTCATGTACAAGATTTTATTGTCTTATACTTAATCTTTGGACATTCAATCATGTATAAGAGTTATACACTTTACTCTTACCAATTCTGAATCCTATTCTTAGGATGTTCACGTTCAAAACATTGTTTTATACCCCTAAGGTGCACAATCCTTGGCCTCAAGACAAGCATAACACATAAGTGCTTGTTCATAGCACTTTCAAGACATATAAAAGAGTTCTTCCTTTTATACTCAAGTTCTCATTTTAATTTAATGAGTAATCATGTTCAAGACTCACTTCTGATACCCCTAAGGTATCACAATACTTACTAGAACATCTTATCCTAAGGCTATATGCCTTAACAAGGGTTATTTCCAACTTATACAATCATTAAACAAGTTTTACAATTTTTCAGGACATATGGGCGGCCGCACAAAATGGTGTGGGCGGTCGCCCAAAATCAGGTTTTCCAAGAACAAAATACTTCAGATAGATGGGCGGTCGCCCAGCCCAAAATGGGCGGTCGCCCAAGGCCCAAAAATGCCAAAATCCGAATTCTTTCCCAGGTTAAATAATTGTCCGTCCCAAGCGTAGGAGTATAATTTTTATCAACTCTTAGGCAATACCCAAAACATTATTTCAGGCTCAATTCATTTCTTTTACCGTCCCCTAAATAATAGGACAATTTCCTTTTATTCCATTTCAATATTTCACCGACCCAAAAGTATAAGTACAATTTTATTTTATACTAATATACCCATCTAGGGATACTTCCATTCATTTCCCCGTACCACAAATAATGGTATAATTTTTCTAATAATATTTAAATCAAGTTACTATTTTACCGTCTCACGAATAGGAGTATAATTTTCTTATATATTTACAAACCCATTTAGTACTTAGGTTCAAGTTCTCTGTTCTGCACTAGTATAGAAATACTCCCTTCGTACCAATTTTACAAGTATCACAAAATTGCTCAAAACACAATTTTAACAAGAACAAGTAACGGGAATAACATATATGCATGTTATTACAAGTAAGGGGGAGCTAATAACTTACTTAGTCAAAAATCAAGTTGACCCAAATTAATTTCTGATCGGTCTGGAACGCTCTATTCAACGCCACGAATATTTATCCGGGACCGGAATCACGAACAGAGAGATAATTAAGCTCGAGGAGTCGAGAATAGGAAGAATCCTAAACTTATCTTTTTACCCAGAGAGAGTGTACGAGAAACTTTGAGAAAATAAGATTTCTCAAAGAAAGCAACTGGAAGATATACTTGCAATTATCCAAGAATTGCAACTAGGCCCCTCAAGTTCTAACTTTGACAAAAAGGCCCCTAAACTTTTAACTTTGACATTTAACCACCTTAATTTTCTAAAGTAACTAAATAATTAACTCAAATTAAATAGCATATAAATATGCTAGCCAAGAATTTAACAAGCACGTTAAAAATTTAACAAATAAGTCAAATATTTAACGAAATTAAGGATGGGCATTACATCCTCCCCACCTTAAAGAAAATTCGTCCTCGAATTTTTACTAGATCAAAATTATAACATATATAATCAACAAATAGAACTCAAGAGCAATCAAGAATATACACATATACTCACAAATATTTCATGCAATCAAGATGTATCAATTATAACATCTAAACACATAAAGTCAAGCAGACTCGATTAGTCAATCCACTATATTGGTGAAACTTGACATATCCACTAGAAATCATAGAACTGGTCATATCCGCCAGATCACTGTAATACTGGTCAAATCCACTAGGCAATCTCAAATACTGAGTCGTGGTTATCCATCGTTTCAATATTCAGAACTGACTTTACGTATATCAATCCATCAAGACAATCCATCAAAAGATGTAGCTCTCGGTGTCAAATATTTCACAATGGAGCTGAGTTCGAAATTCATTCATGAATCTCTAACAAGATCAAGAATATTTCAAGAACACGCATACCTTGGTTGTTTCCACTAATAGGTCAACACAGATACTCACTTCAGACATCCACTACCAGGTAGATATATCCTCTATCAAGAAATTCTCAAGTTGAATCTTCAACTGATTTAACTCAATCGAGGTCAAGAACATTAATCCAGATGTCAGCACTGTATTCGCACTGTAACAACTCAAGATAATCCAAGTTTCTCATCAAGAATGGATACATCCATCTGGTTTGGTGTAGAAATTCCACTGTCAATCACATAGGTTAAATACCCAGTACAATCTCAAGAACCCTTTCTAGACTTTCAATGCAGAACATAAAGGTTATGCATAAATCTATCATGCTCACATATATAGTCAAGCATACTAGCATAGAAATAATTACCATCTATTGTGGTAAACAAGATTGGCCTAACACATAGAAAGCCAAGTCATGACACGTAGACAGCCAAGCTATATCACGTATCACATCAATGTCCCATATCGGTGACACGACCCAGTCAACATAGAACGTATAGGGTGTTATCACCCACACTTTTATCAAGCTCTTATCAATACAATATCAAGCACGTAGTCTCTTACTAGAGAATACACTTTCACATAATTCACGAGATAAGGACAAGCATGCATATATAGCACGAAACAATGTCCACTAGACAAGATAGATACGCCTAAGTCTTTAAAGACTCGCGCTCTCGATTCTCAAACCATCTAATCCAATTGGATCAACACTATCAACACCAGTCCTATGCCTGGTATAACAACAAGTAACGAAGCACTCGGCGTCGAAAACACACCCAAGACTAACCCAACCTAGGCCATAGACCCTATCCAGGCTTAGAGCTAAACCATAGCTCTGATACCACACTGACACGCCCCAAGTCCCGGGATTCCCTAATAGAACCTCGAACCTGGTGCGCGTAACTAACAAGAAACAAGAAACTAACGGGAAACAAGAACAATACCTGTTAGAAACAAACTGACATGCTATATCTACTCAAGAATAAGGAGCTAAGATAGCTCACACGAGTTCTAGACCAAGAAAATTTAAAACCAAAATGGTTACATACAGCGGAAGACATGCCTAGCAAATAAGCTGGCAACAAGAACTGTCTAGGGACAACAAATACTACCCCAATACAAGCCCAGAGTTTATTAACTCATACAAGATCGTCCTTACCAAAATATAAAAGGACACTAACTTCGAACAAGAATATCCTGCTGAGTAAGTTCCCAGCTAAGTCGAGCCTCACTGCGTACTATCCCCTGCTTTCCTGGGGGGGGGGGAAACAATTAAACAAATAAAGGGTGAGATAAATCTCAGTAAGCTATTAACATGCAACTATATGTCATGTTATCATGTAATACAAGTAGATACTCAAGTAATCATATATCAAGTATCATCAAGTAACAAGTATAGGAGAGGCTAAGCCAACCCAACAAGTAATCAAGCTCAAGGAATGATCATGTAACAAGTAGTCAAGTAGTGTGAGAGGCTAAACCAGCTCACCAAGATGCACATAGGCCTATCACGCATTGTACCTGAATCCTTCCTTATTCCTCCCAATAATACCATTTGTTGTCGATGCTTTTCTAGCTGAGGACAACCAAGAACAGGAACAAGAACTGCTATGCAGTATATAAGAAGACCTGGTAACCAGTATCCTCTACAAGAACAAGATCCACGTGGTGTTCAGTACAGTCGCATTCACTTGGGTTAGGCTTATTGCTCTAACCAGTGAAGCTATGCCCTTACTATGGCCGGTAGTAAGGGGTCAGGCGGAAATACATAGGGACCCGATTGTCACTTAAACCCCAGCTCTCGCGACAAGCGTGAACCTATATATTTTCGAACAAGCAAGGAGAACCAGCTGGACTCACACAAGAATGCACAAGTAGATGTTTACTTGAACTACGATAACAGAACTCAGTCCCTTATTAGTGGACTACTCTTTATGCACCATGTAATCATGTATCATGTGCTCACGAGAATATGCACCATGTAGTAATGTATCATGTGCTCACGAGAATATGCACCATGTAGTAATGTATCATGTGCTCACGAGAATATAAGTACACGTACTCAATTATTGCGAATACCAATCAAGTTCAACTATGGCACGTAAGTGTCCATGTAACACGATCAATCCAAGTTAGGGTCTATTAATAACAGACCTAAATCACGTAGTAGGGTATATCATTTAGTCACATGCCAAGTTTGCACGTACATATTTATGTCACGTTTAACACATTAAGGTGTCTATCACAATACCCTTACTATCAAGTAGAGCCCAATACCTTAGACTCTAAACACGTAATAGAATAGGTCACATCATACCTAGTCACAGTCATATCTCACGTATATGTATCGTTAATAATCGAATACATTTTCTAACACATATTGTGTTCTGTAGTTACTCTTATTAACTTAAATCGTAGTATTCACGATTATATGAATGATCTTCATATTACACTAGTCCTTATTTTCTTTAGGAACTCATTTCAAGACAAGATATCAAGTTCAGGTATACAGTAGGGTTAATCATTCTCTAACTAGTTTCATAACCCAATTCTTTGGTTATTCATGTCATGAATCAAATAATCAAGAAGCTACATTCTATCAAGTAGCTACATGCAAGATTTTTATTTACACATCAAGAATCTTTCAAGTTTATTACCATACTCATGTAATGGTTTCAAGACATTCAAGACTTTCAAGACAATCAAGACAGTCAAGACTTTTACAAGATTTTATCATCTTGTATCCAAGTTCTCAATCCATTTTCTTGGATGGTTAAACATGTACAAGAGTTAATTAACTTATACTTAAGTTATCAATCTAACTCTTTGGTTATTTAAGACACGTACAAGATTTATTCATCTTATATTCACGTTTTAATTAAGAAGATGAGCTATACATCTCCCAATCAAGTTCACGATCCTATTCCTAGGATATTCAAGTTCAAGACATCAGTTGGTGCCCCTAAGGTACACAAACATTAGCTACGAGAGGGGAAACTAATCCAAGATTCGTGGACTAGCTCAACGGGAAACAAGCTTCAAGTAATCAAGAAGTCACATTGTTATCAAGCAACTATGTGCGATGATTGCACATACAAGTCAAGAATATTTCTTATTCACGTTAAGGCTTGTTCTGAGCACTTTTGAGTTTACACCTTACCCATATATTGGTGTCAAGGCATATACAAGATTTATTAATCTTATATTCATGGTTTAATCCCTTTTCTTTGGATGTTCAAGTCATGTACAAGATTTTATTGTCTTATACTTAATCTTTGGACATTCAATCATGTATAAGAGTTATACACTTTACTCTTACCAATTCTGAATCCTATTCTTAGGATGTTCACGTTCAAAACATTGTTTTATACCCCTAAGGTGCACAATCCTTGGCCTCAAGACAAGCATAACACATAAGTGCTTGTTCATAGCACTTTCAAGACATATAAAAGAGTTCTTCCTTTTATACTCAAGTTCTCATTTTAATTTAATGAGTAATCATGTTCAAGACTCACTTCTGATACCCCTAAGGTATCACAATACTTACTAGAACATCTTATCCTAAGGCTATATGCCTTAACAAGGGTTATTTCCAACTTATACAATCATTAAACAAGTTTTACAATTTTTCAGGACATATGGGCGGCCGCACAAAATGGTGTGGGCGGTCGCCCAAAATCAGGTTTTCCAAGAACAAAATACTTCAGATAGATGGGCGGTCGCCCAGCCCAAAATGGGCGGTCGCCCAAGGCCCAAAAATGCCAAAATCCGAATTCTTTCCCAGGTTAAATAATTGTCCGTCCCAAGCGTAGGAGTATAATTTTTATCAACTCTTAGGCAATACCCAAAACATTATTTCAGGCTCAATTCATTTCTTTTACCGTCCCCTAAATAATAGGACAATTTCCTTTTATTCCATTTCAATATTTCACCGACCCAAAAGTATAAGTACAATTTTATTTTATACTAATATACCCATCTAGGGATACTTCCATTCATTTCCCCGTACCACAAATAATGGTATAATTTTTCTAATAATATTTAAATCAAGTTACTATTTTACCGTCTCACGAATAGGAGTATAATTTTCTTATATATTTACAAACCCATTTAGTACTTAGGTTCAAGTTCTCTGTTCTGCACTAGTATAGAAATACTCCCTTCGTACCAATTTTACAAGTATCACAAAAATTGCTCAAAACACAATTTTAACAAGAACAAGTAACGGGAATAACATATATGCATGTTATTACAAGTAAGGGGGAGCTAATAACTTACTTAGTCAAAAATCAAGTTGACCCAAATTAATTTCTGATCGGTCTGGAACGCTCTATTCAACGCCACGAATATTTATCCGGGACCGGAATCACGAACAGAGAGATAATTAAGCTCGAGGAGTCGAGAATAGGAAGAATCCTAAACTTATCTTTTTACCCAGAGAGAGTGTACGAGAAACTTTGAGAAAATAAGATTTCTCAAAGAAAGCAACTGGAAGATATACTTGCAATTATCCAAGAATTGCAACTAGGCCCCTCAAGTTCTAACTTTGACAAAAAGGCCCCTAAACTTTTAACTTTGACATTTAACCACCTTAATTTTCTAAAGTAACTAAATAATTAACTCAAATTAAATAGCATATAAATATGCTAGCCAAGAATTTAACAAGCACGTTAAAAATTTAACAAATAAGTCAAATATTTAACGAAATTAAGGATGGGCATTACATCCTCCCCACCTTAAAGAAAATTCGTCCTCGAATTTTTACTAGATCAAAATTATAACATATATAATCAACAAATAGAACTCAAGAGCAATCAAGAATATACACATATACTCACAAATATTTCATGCAATCAAGATGTATCAATTATAACATCTAAACACATAAAGTCAAGCAGACTCGATTAGTCAATCCACTATATTGGTGAAACTTGACATATCCACTAGAAATCATAGAACTGGTCATATCCGCCAGATCACTGTAATACTGGTCAAATCCACTAGGCAATCTCAAATACTGAGTCGTGGTTATCCATCGTTTCAATATTCAGAACTGACTTTACGTATATCAATCCATCAAGACAATCCATCAAAAGATGTAGCTCTCGGTGTCAAATATTTCACAATGGAGCTGAGTTCGAAATTCATTCATGAATCTCTAACAAGATCAAGAATATTTCAAGAACACGCATACCTTGGTTGTTTCCACTAATAGGTCAACACAGATACTCACTTCAGACATCCACTACCAGGTAGATATATCCTCTATCAAGAAATTCTCAAGTTGAATCTTCAACTGATTTAACTCAATCGAGGTCAAGAACATTAATCCAGATGTCAGCACTGTATTCGCACTGTAACAACTCAAGATAATCCAAGTTTCTCATCAAGAATGGATACATCCATCTGGTTTGGTGTAGAAATTCCACTGTCAATCACATAGGTTAAATACCCAGTACAATCTCAAGAACCCTTTCTAGACTTTCAATGCAGAACATAAAGGTTATGCATAAATCTATCATGCTCACATATATAGTCAAGCATACTAGCATAGAAATAATTACCATCTATTGTGGTAAACAAGATTGGCCTAACACATAGAAAGCCAAGTCATGACACGTAGACAGCCAAGCTATATCACGTATCACATCAATGTCCCATATCGGTGACACGACCCAGTCAACATAGAACGTATAGGGTGTTATCACCCACACTTTTATCAAGCTCTTATCAATACAATATCAAGCACGTAGTCTCTTACTAGAGAATACACTTTCACATAATTCACGAGATAAGGACAAGCATGCATATATAGCACGAAACAATGTCCACTAGACAAGATAGATACGCCTAAGTCTTTAAAGACTCGCGCTCTCGATTCTCAAACCATCTAATCCAATTGGATCAACACTATCAACACCAGTCCTATGCCTGGTATAACAACAAGTAACGAAGCACTCGGCGTCGAAAACACACCCAAGACTAACCCAACCTAGGCCATAGACCCTATCCAGGCTTAGAGCTAAACCATAGCTCTGATACCACACTGACACGCCCCAAGTCCCGGGATTCCCTAATAGAACCTCGAACCTGGTGCGCGTAACTAACAAGAAACAAGAAACTAACGGGAAACAAGAACAATACCTGTTAGAAACAAACTGACATGCTATATCTACTCAAGAATAAGGAGCTAAGATAGCTCACACGAGTTCTAGACCAAGAAAATTTAAAACCAAAATGGTTACATACAGCGGAAGACATGCCTAGCAAATAAGCTGGCAACAAGAACTGTCTAGGGACAACAAATACTACCCCAATACAAGCCCAGAGTTTATTAACTCATACAAGATCGTCCTTACCAAAATATAAAAGGACACTAACTTCGAACAAGAATATCCTGCTGAGTAAGTTCCCAGCTAAGTCGAGCCTCACTGCGTACTATCCCCTGCTTTCCTGGGGGGGGGGAAACAATTAAACAAATAAAGGGTGAGATAAATCTCAGTAAGCTATTAACATGCAACTATATGTCATGTTATCATGTAATACAAGTAGATACTCAAGTAATCATATATCAAGTATCATCAAGTAACAAGTATAGGAGAGGCTAAGCCAACCCAACAAGTAATCAAGCTCAAGAAATGATCATGTAACAAGTAGTCAAGTAGTGTGAGAGGCTAAACCAGCTCACCAAGATGCACATAGGCCTATCACGCATTGTACCTGAATCCTTCCTTATTCCTCCCAATAATACCATTTGTTGTCGATGCTTTTCTAGCTGAGGACAACCAAGAACAGGAACAAGAACTGCTATGCAGTATATAAGAAGACCTGGTAACCAGTATCCTCTACAAGAACAAGATCCACGTGGTGTTCAGTACAGTCGCATTCACTTGGGTCAGGCTTATTGCTCTAACCAGTGAAGCTATGCCCTTACTATGGCCGGTAGTAAGGGGTCAGGCGGAAATACATAGGGACCCGATTGTCACTTAAACCCCAGCTCTCGCGACAAGCGTGAACCTATATATTTTCGAACAAGCAAGGAGAACCAGCTGGACTCACACAAGAATGCACAAGTAGATGTTTACTTGAACTACGATAACAGAACTCAGTCCCTTATTAGTGGACTACTCTTTATGCACCATGTAATCATGTATCATGTGCTCACGAGAATATGCACCATGTAGTAATGTATCATGTGCTCACGAGAATATGCACCATGTAGTAATGTATCATGTGCTCACGAGAATATAAGTACACGTACTCAATTATTGCGAATACCAATCAAGTTCAACTATGGCACGTAAGTGTCCATGTAACACGATCAATCCAAGTTAGGGTCTATTAATAACAGACCTAAATCACGTAGTAGGGTATATCATTTAGTCACATGCCAAGTTTGCACGTACATATTTATGTCACGTTTAACACATTAAGGTGTCTATCACAATACCCTTACTATCAAGTAGAGCCCAATACCTTAGACTCTAAACACGTAATAGAATAGGTCACATCATACCTAGTCACAGTCATATCTCACGTATATGTATCGTTAATAATCGAATACATTTTCTAACACATATTGTGTTCTGTAGTTACTCTTATTAACTTAAATCGTAGTATTCACGATTATATGAATGATCTTCATATTACACTAGTCCTTATTTTCTTTAGGAACTCATTTCAAGACAAGATATCAAGTTCAGGTATACAGTAGGGTTAATCATTCTCTAACTAGTTTCATAACCCAATTCTTTGGTTATTCATGTCATGAATCAAATAATCAAGAAGCTACATTCTATCAAGTAGCTACATGCAAGATTTTTATTTACACATCAAGAATCTTTCAAGTTTATTACCATACTCATGTAATGGTTTCAAGACATTCAAGACTTTCAAGACAATCAAGACAGTCAAGACTTTTACAAGATTTTATCATCTTGTATCCAAGTTCTCAATCCATTTTCTTGGATGGTTAAACATGTACAAGAGTTAATTAACTTATACTTAAGTTATCAATCTAACTCTTTGGTTATTTAAGACACGTACAAGATTTATTCATCTTATATTCACGTTTTAATTAAGAAGATGAGCTATACATCTCCCAATCAAGTTCACGATCCTATTCCTAGGATATTCAAGTTCAAGACATCAGTTGGTGCCCCTAAGGTACACAAACATTAGCTACGAGAGGGGAAACTAATCCAAGATTCGTGGACTAGCTCAACGGGAAACAAGCTTCAAGTAATCAAGAAGTCACATTGTTATCAAGCAACTATGTGCGATGATTGCACATACAAGTCAAGAATATTTCTTATTCACGTTAAGGCTTGTTCTGAGCACTTTTGAGTTTACACCTTACCCATATATTGGTGTCAAGGCATATACAAGATTTATTAATCTTATATTCATGGTTTAATCCCTTTTCTTTGGATGTTCAAGTCATGTACAAGATTTTATTGTCTTATACTTAATCTTTGGACATTCAATCATGTATAAGAGTTATACACTTTACTCTTACCAATTCTGAATCCTATTCTTAGGATGTTCACGTTCAAAACATTGTTTTATACCCCTAAGGTGCACAATCCTTGGCCTCAAGACAAGCATAACACATAAGTGCTTGTTCATAGCACTTTCAAGACATATAAAAGAGTTCTTCCTTTTATACTCAAGTTCTCATTTTAATTTAATGAGTAATCATGTTCAAGACTCACTTCTGATACCCCTAAGGTATCACAATACTTACTAGAACATCTTATCCTAAGGCTATATGCCTTAACAAGGGTTATTTCCAACTTATACAATCATTAAACAAGTTTTACAATTTTTCAGGACATATGGGCGGCCGCACAAAATGGTGTGGGCGGTCGCCCAAAATCAGGTTTTCCAAGAACAAAATACTTCAGATAGATGGGCGGTCGCCCAGCCCAAAATGGGCGGTCGCCCAAGGCCCAAAAATGCCAAAATCCGAATTCTTTCCCAGGTTAAATAATTGTCCGTCCCAAGCGTAGGAGTATAATTTTTATCAACTCTTAGGCAATACCCAAAACATTATTTCAGGCTCAATTCATTTCTTTTACCGTCCCCTAAATAATAGGACAATTTCCTTTTATTCCATTTCAATATTTCACCGACCCAAAAGTATAAGTACAATTTTATTTTATACTAATATACCCATCTAGGGATACTTCCATTCATTTCCCCGTACCACAAATAATGGTATAATTTTTCTAATAATATTTAAATCAAGTTACTATTTTACCGTCTCACGAATAGGAGTATAATTTTCTTATATATTTACAAACCCATTAGTACTTAGGTTCAAGTTCTCTGTTCTGCACTAGTATAGAAATACTCCCTTCGTACCAATTTTACAAGTATCACAAAAATTGCTCAAAACACAATTTTAACAAGAACAAGTAACGGGAATAACATATATGCATGTTATTACAAGTAAGGGGGAGCTAATAACTTACTTAGTCAAAAATCAAGTTGACCCAAATTAATTTCTGATCGGTCTGGAACGCTCTATTCAACGCCACGAATATTTATCCGGGACCGGAATCACGAACAGAGAGATAATTAAGCTCGAGGAGTCGAGAATAGGAAGAATCCTAAACTTATCTTTTTACCCAGAGAGAGTGTACGAGAAACTTTGAGAAAATAAGATTTCTCAAAGAAAGCAACTGGAAGATATACTTGCAATTATCCAAGAATTGCAACTAGGCCCCTCAAGTTCTAACTTTGACAAAAAGGCCCCTAAACTTTTAACTTTGACATTTAACCACCTTAATTTTCTAAAGTACTAAATAATTAACTCAAATTAAATAGCATATAAATATGCTAGCCAAGAATTTAACAAGCACGTTAAAAATTTAACAAATAAGTCAAATATTTAACGAAATTAAGGATGGGCATTACATCCTCCCCACCTTAAAGAAAATTCGTCCTCGAATTTTTACTAGATCAAAATTATAACATATATAATCAACAAATAGAACTCAAGAGCAATCAAGAATATACACATATACTCACAAATATTTCATGCAATCAAGATGTATCAATTATAACATCTAAACACATAAAGTCAAGCAGACTCGATTAGTCAATCCACTATATTGGTGAAACTTGACATATCCACTAGAAATCATAGAACTGGTCATATCCGCCAGATCACTGTAATACTGGTCAAATCCACTAGGCAATCTCAAATACTGAGTCGTGGTTATCCATCGTTTCAATATTCAGAACTGACTTTACGTATATCAATCCATCAAGACAATCCATCAAAAGATGTAGCTCTCGGTGTCAAATATTTCACAATGGAGCTGAGTTCGAAATTCATTCATGAATCTCTAACAAGATCAAGAATATTTCAAGAACACGCATACCTTGGTTGTTTCCACTAATAGGTCAACACAGATACTCACTTCAGACATCCACTACCAGGTAGATATATCCTCTATCAAGAAATTCTCAAGTTGAATCTTCAACTGATTTAACTCAATCGAGGTCAAGAACATTAATCCAGATGTCAGCACTGTATTCGCACTGTAACAACTCAAGATAATCCAAGTTTCTCATCAAGAATGGATACATCCATCTGGTTTGGTGTAGAAATTCCACTGTCAATCACATAGGTTAAATACCCAGTACAATCTCAAGAACCCTTTCTAGACTTTCAATGCAGAACATAAAGGTTATGCATAAATCTATCATGCTCACATATATAGTCAAGCATACTAGCATAGAAATAATTACCATCTATTGTGGTAAACAAGATTGGCCTAACACATAGAAAGCCAAGTCATGACACGTAGACAGCCAAGCTATATCACGTATCACATCAATGTCCCATATCGGTGACACGACCCAGTCAACATAGAACGTATAGGGTGTTATCACCCACACTTTTATCAAGCTCTTATCAATACAATATCAAGCACGTAGTCTCTTACTAGAGAATACACTTTCACATAATTCACGAGATAAGGACAAGCATGCATATATAGCACGAAACAATGTCCACTAGACAAGATAGATACGCCTAAGTCTTTAAAGACTCGCGCTCTCGATTCTCAAACCATCTAATCCAATTGGATCAACACTATCAACACCAGTCCTATGCCTGGTATAACAACAAGTAACGAAGCACTCGGCGTCGAAAACACACCCAAGACTAACCCAACCTAGGCCATAGACCCTATCCAGGCTTAGAGCTAAACCATAGCTCTGATACCACACTGACACGCCCCAAGTCCCGGGATTCCCTAATAGAACCTCGAACCTGGTGCGCGTAACTAACAAGAAACAAGAAACTAACGGGAAACAAGAACAATACCTGTTAGAAACAAACTGACATGCTATATCTACTCAAGAATAAGGAGCTAAGATAGCTCACACGAGTTCTAGACCAAGAAAATTTAAAACCAAAATGGTTACATACAGCGGAAGACATGCCTAGCAAATAAGCTGGCAACAAGAACTGTCTAGGGACAACAAATACTACCCCAATACAAGCCCAGAGTTTATTAACTCATACAAGATCGTCCTTACCAAAATATAAAAGGACACTAACTTCGAACAAGAATATCCTGCTGAGTAAGTTCCCAGCTAAGTCGAGCCTCACTGCGTACTATCCCCTGCTTTCCTGGGGGGGGGAAACAATTAAACAAATAAAGGGTGAGATAAATCTCAGTAAGCTATTAACATGCAACTATATGTCATGTTATCATGTAATACAAGTAGATACTCAAGTAATCATATATCAAGTATCATCAAGTAACAAGTATAGGAGAGGCTAAGCCAACCCAACAAGTAATCAAGCTCAAGAAATGATCATGTAACAAGTAGTCAAGTAGTGTGAGAGGCTAAACCAGCTCACCAAGATGCACATAGGCCTATCACGCATTGTACCTGAATCCTTCCTTATTCCTCCCAATAATACCATTTGTTGTCGATGCTTTTCTAGCTGAGGACAACCAAGAACAGGAACAAGAACTGCTATGCAGTATATAAGAAGACCTGGTAACCAGTATCCTCTACAAGAACAAGATCCACGTGGTGTTCAGTACAGTCGCATTCACTTGGGTCAGGCTTATTGCTCTAACCAGTGAAGCTATGCCCTTACTATGGCCGGTAGTAAGGGGTCAGGCGGAAATACATAGGGACCCGATTGTCACTTAAACCCCAGCTCTCGCGACAAGCGTGAACCTATATATTTTCGAACAAGCAAAGAGAACCAGCTGGACTCACACAAGAATGCACAAGTAGATGTTTACTTGAACTACGATAACAGAACTCAGTCCCTTATTAGTGGACTACTCTTTATGCACCATGTAATCATGTATCATGTGCTCACGAGAATATGCACCATGTAGTAATGTATCATGTGCTCACGAGAATATGCACCATGTAGTAATGTATCATGTGCTCACGAGAATATAAGTACACGTACTCAATTATTGCGAATACCAATCAAGTTCAACTATGGCACGTAAGTGTCCATGTAACACGATCAATCCAAGTTAGGGTCTATTAATAACAGACCTAAATCACGTAGTAGGGTATATCATTTAGTCACATGCCAAGTTTGCACGTACATATTTATGTCACGTTTAACACATTAAGGTGTCTATCACAATACCCTTACTATCAAGTAGAGCCCAATACCTTAGACTCTAAACACGTAATAGAATAGGTCACATCATACCTAGTCACAGTCATATCTCACGTATATGTATCGTTAATAATCGAATACATTTTCTAACACATATTGTGTTCTGTAGTTACTCTTATTAACTTAAATCGTAGTATTCACGATTATATGAATGATCTTCATATTACACTAGTCCTTATTTTCTTTAGGAACTCATTTCAAGACAAGATATCAAGTTCAGGTATACAGTAGGGTTAATCATTCTCTAACTAGTTTCATAACCCAATTCTTTGGTTATTCATGTCATGAATCAAATAATCAAGAAGCTACATTCTATCAAGTAGCTACATGCAAGATTTTTATTTACACATCAAGAATCTTTCAAGTTTATTACCATACTCATGTAATGGTTTCAAGACATTCAAGACTTTCAAGACAATCAAGACAGTCAAGACTTTTACAAGATTTTATCATCTTGTATCCAAGTTCTCAATCCATTTTCTTGGATGGTTAAACATGTACAAGAGTTAATTAACTTATACTTAAGTTATCAATCTAACTCTTTGGTTATTTAAGACACGTACAAGATTTATTCATCTTATATTCACGTTTTAATTAAGAAGATGAGCTATACATCTCCCAATCAAGTTCACGATCCTATTCCTAGGATATTCAAGTTCAAGACATCAGTTGGTGCCCCTAAGGTACACAAACATTAGCTACGAGAGGGGAAACTAATCCAAGATTCGTGGACTAGCTCAACGGGAAACAAGCTTCAAGTAATCAAGAAGTCACATTGTTATCAAGCAACTATTTGCGATGATTGCACATACAAGTCAAGAATATTTCTTATTCACGTTAAGGCTTGTTCTGAGCACTTTTGAGTTTACACCTTACCCATATATTGGTGTCAAGGCATATACAAGATTTATTAATCTTATATTCATGGTTTAATCCCTTTTCTTTGGATGTTCAAGTCATGTACAAGATTTTATTGTCTTATACTTAATCTTTGGACATTCAATCATGTATAAGAGTTATACACTTTACTCTTACCAATTCTGAATCCTATTCTTAGGATGTTCACGTTCAAACATTGTTTTATACCCCTAAGGTGCACAATCCTTGGCCTCAAGACAAGCATAACACATAAGTGCTTGTTCATAGCACTTTCAAGACATATAAAAGAGTTCTTCCTTTTATACTCAAGTTCTCATTTTAATTTAATGAGTAATCATGTTCAAGACTCACTTCTGATACCCCTAAGGTATCACAATACTTACTAGAACATCTTATCCTAAGGCTATATGCCTTAACAAGGGTTATTTCCAACTTATACAATCATTAAACAAGTTTTACAATTTTTCAGGACATATGGGCGGCCGCACAAAATGGTGTGGGCGGTCGCCCAAAATCAGGTTTTCCAAGAACAAAATACTTCAGATAGATGGGCGGTCGCCCAGCCAAAATGGGCGGTCGCCCAAGGCCCAAAAATGCCAAAATCCGAATTCTTTCCCAGGTTAAATAATTGTCCGTCCCAAGCGTAGGAGTATAATTTTTATCAACTCTTAGGCAATACCCAAAACATTATTTCAGGCTCAATTCATTTCTTTTACCGTCCCCTAAATAATAGGACAATTTCCTTTTATTCCATTTCAATATTTCACCGACCCAAAAGTATAAGTACAATTTTATTTTATACTAATATACCCATCTAGGGATACTTCCATTCATTTCCCCGTACCACAAATAATGGTATAATTTTTCTAATAATATTGAAATCAAGTTACTATTTTACCGTCTCACGAATAGGAGTATAATTTCTTATATATTTACAAACCCATTTAGTACTTAGGTTCAAGTTCTCTGTTCTGCACTAGTATAGAAATACTCCCTTCGTACCAATTTTACAAGTATCACAAAAATTGCTCAAAACACAATTTTAACAAGAACAAGTAACGGGAATAACATATATGCATGTTATTACAAGTAAGGGGGAGCTAATAACTTACTTAGTCAAAAATCAAGTTGACCCAAATTAATTTCTGATCGGTCTGGAACGCTCTATTCAACGCCACGAATATTTATCCGGGACCGGAATCACGAACAGAGAGATAATTAAGCTCGAGGAGTCGAGAATAGGAAGAATCCTAAACTTATCTTTTTACCCAGAGAGAGTGTACGAGAAACTTTGAGAAAATAAGATTTCTCAAAGAAAGCAACTGGAAGATATACTTGCAATTATCCAAGAATTGCAACTAGGCCCTCAAGTTCTAACTTTGACAAAAAGGCCCCTAAACTTTTAACTTTGACATTTAACCACCTTAATTTTCTAAAGTAACTAAATAATTAACTCAAATTAAATAGCATATAAATATGCTAGCCAAGAATTTAACAAGCACGTTAAAAATTTAACAAATAAGTCAAATATTTAACGAAATTAAGGATGGGCATTACAGAAATGGTTATCTTCTTTAGATAGTCCCAAGTCTAAAGATGATGTGTCACGGGTTCCGTATTCAAATGCTTGTGTGTGCATTGTGTATGGCAAGAACAATGATGGTTATGTTGGGAATGATGATTCAGATTGGGGAGGTAATCTTATTGACAGAAGATCTACAGTGATGTATGTATTTTATCTTGTTGGTTCCGCGGTTATTTGGAAATCTGGATTGCAGGATGTCACGGAGTTGTTTACTACCGAGACTGAAAATATGGCTATGACAAAGTTGATTGCTAAGTTCAAGAAGTTTTTGGACTTAGGGACTTAGTTAGCGTTAGTAGTCATTGAGGCCCATAGGGGCGGGGCGGCGGAGATAGAGATGTTCTCTTGATGTACTAGCTTTTCGGGAATTGATCGTCAAGGTGGAGAATTGTTGAGGGTGACTCTCAATTCGGGCTTGATTTGAATTGGTATTGCAACAAAGAAGAAAACGGAGGACTGTAGCAGTGGGCGACCGCCCAAATGATGTTAGGCAACCACCCAGTTTGGCTCGACATGTACCAGATTTGTTCCTGTTTGTTTGGGCGACCGCTCAAGTGGTTTTGGGCGGCCGCACAGGATGTCGGGGCTGCTTGTCCGAATCCAATTTGGAAACAGATTTTGGACCGGTTTTGGACTCCTATTCTTCTAGGGTTGAGTTTATATCTTGTGTATAAATATAAACAAGCCTCCAGACCTATTCTAACGACTTTATACAGATCCTTGAGAGAGATTGATAGAAAAGCTAGGTTATTCACTATTGTGAGAGATTGTGAGATTGTGTGAAAGGTTTTCACCTTGATTCTCCTTGTACTCTTCTTGATTATATTGAATTGATTCTCCATCGCCCGTGGACATAGCCAAGTTGGTGAACCACGTAAAATCTCTTGTGTTCATCTATTTTTCAATTTTGTTCCGTTCTTGCTATTTTGTTATTTTGTGATTTCATTTTTATCAATCAAGCAATTGTGTTTGGGACTTAAATCCTAACATATATATATATATATATATATGGTAGGTGCTCAAATGAGAACCTAAATATCGTGAGAACCGTGAGAACTTGGATACATTAGGTAAGAACCTAATGTATCCAAGTGAATCATTGGATACATTAGTTTTTACCTAATATATCCAATTAATGTATCCAATGTATCCAAGTGAACCATTGGATACATTAGGTAAAAACCTAACGTATCCAAGTTCTCACGGTTCTCACGATATTTAGGTTCTCACAGGAGCACGACCCTATATATATATATATATATGAGAGAGGCTATTTCCACTACATTATTTACTAATCCACTATATCAACTAAAACAATTTGATGACTTGACATATTTGCCCTTATATTTAATTCATGTTAGTCTAAACTAGATTCATTTTTACATAGTTAACTTTTTAATTATAACAAGTTTTTTTTTTCCTTTTCTTTGACTTTCCAAATCATTTTCCTAAAAGTTTTTAGAAATATATTTTTGAAAAAAAAAGTTCTTAGAATAAATAATTTATAAGAAAAAAATAATAAAAGTAATAATTAATATATCATAAAAAAAAAGTAAAATACACTTGATTTCACTTCATCTTTATTTTTTAAATTGCAATAATAAGCAGAAAGGGATATATTAGACATAACGGTTACTAAATCTATGAAAAATTGTAATAAACTATCCAAGGAAAAGAACAAAATTATTTTCTTATCTCATTTCCTTTTCGTGGACGAAATAATCTATAAGAAAAACAAGTGAGTTTTAAAATTGACATAACAGCGTTGTAGTATATTTTCTACAAATGTCTATGTATTTTAATCTATCACAAAAGAGTATGCAAAATAAATTTACTTTCATTTTTTTGTAATAGTTTATTAAAAAAATCAGTTATATATTTTTATTAAAAAAATCAGTTATAAATTTTTAATAACCAGTATGTCTAATCTATCTTTGACCAAAAAAAAAGGAACTATTAGAAAGAAAAACCTTGCCATAGTTAATTAGCTATTATAGAATAATGAATCTCGTTTAGATTAACATGTATTATATGCAAGGGCAAATATGTCAAGTCAATACATAATTTAAATGGGTGTAGTGGATTAGTAAATAATGTAGTGGAAATAGCCTCTCCCTATATATATATATATATATATATATATCCAGTAAATCAATAAAAATGCACAAAAATATCATGAAAAAACAGCTTTTCCTAAGTTTGATTAAACCTTTTTTATGTGTGATTCGCCTGGTAAAAAAAACCTGGATTAAAAAAAAAAAAAAAATATATATATATATATATATATATATATATATATATATATATATATATCTCCAGTAAATTCAATAAAAATGCACAAAAATATCATGAAAAAAACAGCTTTTCCTAAGTTTGATTAAACCTTTTTTATGTGTGATTCGCCTGGTAAAAAAAACCTGGATTAAAAATAATAGCGTCCCATAAAAATGTTAGTGGTAATGTTATAAAATGCTAGTGTTAAACATTTTCAACTGTAACTTTCGAAAAAATAAAATTCTAAATTGTAAGTTCTTTTTACAAGATAGTACTTAGCTTTTGTTTATAAAATTTTCAAGTTGGGATACATGCGCTAACATTTAATAACACATGGATTCTCACTCAATAAAACATGTTATAATTAGACAAAAAATATACACACAAACAATAAACATTAAACATAGACAATAAATTTACGTGGTTCACTAACAATCAATTAGCTATGTGCATGGGCAAAGAAAAAACATATATACTGATGTGGGTGATTAAATCCAGATTACAAATTCAAACTTGTATATAAAAGTATCTAAAAACCAAAGATTCAAAATCAGAATACACAATACTGATAAAATTCAGACGTGTTCCGGATGTATTCTTGGATCACCAACGAATACTATATGAACACCAGATGACCGAATCACCAAATCTTTAGAATTTCTATTGCAAGAAAAAAATAATAGCTTCAATTATCTCAAATAGACTATAGAATGCCTCCTTGAATTTTTTTTTTTAATCGACAGACAAACGGATTGTGATCTTGATAGACAATAGATTAGTTTCTGTATTATCGCGGGAATGCTTTTGGTTGTTAGAATTAGCTGGTATTTATATAAGCTAATCCTGATCATTAGAGAATTGGGAAACCTTTTCACCCAAAATCTCTTTTTATTTTATTTGAAGAAACAAATTTATATACGAGTAACAATAAAAAATTTCACCGGAGTGGATGAGGTTGGTGATGTGTGAGGGTCAAGAAACAATGAAGTACGAGTAACAATTTTTTTTAGACGGGGAAGAGGTGAAGGTGGGAGTGGGGGTGAGTTGGATTAATAATATCTTTTAAAAAATAATAGATAATTATTTGAGAACGGTGAGCGAGGAAGATGGGTGATGGGTGGGTACGTGGAGTGGGGAAGTAAGAAATAATTGAAGTGTGAGTAATAATATTATTTTAGATGGGGGGTAGGGATGGTGGGGGGAGTGGGGTTAGGGTTGGGGTTGGGGTTAGGGTTGGGATGTGTGGTGAAGGTGAGAATGAGTGGGATTTAGAGGTGGGGGTGGGGTGGGTGAGGGCTGGGCTGGGGCTTATGGGTGGTGTGGTGGGGGTGAGTGGGTTGGAGTAAATATAGTTATTTTACAGGGTGAAGAGTTAGGGTGGGTGCGTGGGGTATGTTGGGGCATTAAGAAATAATTTAAGTATGAGTAATTATATTTTTTAGTAAGGGATGGGTGGGGTGGGGTGGAGTGGGGGAATGTGGTGGGGTAGGGTTGGGGATTAGGGTGCGGGGGAGTTGGGTTGAGGGTGTTAAAAATTATTTAAGATGGATGTAAGAGAAATTAGAAAATGATATACATAGGTCATGGTAAGTAAGTTATTTTACTTATGAAATTGACTTTTTTTACGTGAAAAAGATTTACGTTTTCTATAATTTATTATCATATCAAACACCAAGGAATAGAAAAAATATTTTGGAAACTAATTTTCTCTTAACCAAACATAACTCTAATGTCTATATTACAGTTCGAATCTCACCATTTACATTTCTATTATTCTCTCCGAGTAAACTACATTTCTGACATCTGTACTATTCCAGATTTTCACTTTGACCTCTGTACTATTGAAACAACAAAAGTAACCAGCGTACTATTGATATATTAGCAAAACTAACCAAAATTGTTCTAGAGTATTAATGGACGTTAATGGGCGTTAATTATTTAACAGATGTTGCTACCGATATTTTCAAATTGCCCCCTTAACAAAGCATATTCCTAACTCACTTGACTGAGTACTATAATTACCTATTTACCCTTGTTTATTGTATCATCCAGAATAATATTTTTTTCCTTTTCATAAAAATACTTATAGTAAAATTATAAATTATGTACTATACTAACATTAGAGAAAGAAAAAAGCAATTTCAAAAAAAAAAAAAAAAAACATTTCCAGCAACATTCTTTCTACCCATTATATAGGACATTTATCTATACATTAATGTACACGGTATTAACATTAAAAAAAAAAAAAACAAACAAACAAACAAACAAAAAAAAAACACTTTATATATATATAAAAAGAAATAATTCCTTTCAGAAAAAAAAGAAGAAGAAAGAACTGAAAATAGAAATAACAAAAATCTCTTTCCCTTCCACATTTCACAATCCTGTAACACTTACCCCCATCCTCACCCCCACGACATTCTGGTTCTAATTCTCAGTCCAAGGTCAGTCGTTCCAAACATTCGCCACCACCACCACCATCACCATTACTTTCCCCAACCTTTTCCACCATTAATATCACCAACATTTTCACTAGATTCAGATATACTAACCCAAATTTTCAAATTTAGTATTTAGATTGACATAATCTCTTGAAAGTATAAGAACAGGAAAAATTATAGTAAGCCAGCTCCAAATTGCATATTTAAGAAAAATCTAAACAAAAAGGAAGCAGGACACTCCAGAAACGTCCATTGTTCGAGCTCAACCCGCAGATGAGTTGAAGCGTGAGACTAGAAAGGGGCGACATGGGAGGGGGACGACTTACGAGGAGGGGAGAGTGGAGGTTGGATCTAGAGTATGCCGCTTGCTTCAGAACATCTTGTTTGGTTTTTGTTGGTCGCCGGAGATTAGAAAGATCTGAGACGGTTTGGTTGGCGGCGAATCTGGGAAGGGAAAGGGGAAGAAATTTGGTGGAGAGGGTGTTATCCAGTGTTTGGTGGATGTGTGACTGGAGAAGATGGGTGATAAATCTCTTGGGTTTCAAAATTTTGATGTAAATCTAGGAGTGGGGCTGTTTGTAAAATGGGCTTTAATTCCAAACTAATATTTTAAATTTAGCCCCTTTATATTATTGGGGGTAATTTCAAAACTTTTTATTGTAACATCCGTTAAATTAGTAACTCCAGTTAGCATTTATAATAGTCATCAACGATTTGGGTCAATTAAATTAATTTATGAATAATACACATGTTAGATTGGTTGTTTAAATAGTACAGATGTTAAAGTGATATTCTTGACATAGTACGGAGGTCAGAAATGTGGTTTACTCAATGCTTAATTAAACAAATTTAAGCTTTCCTTTTTGTTTTTGTAATACCTTTAAAATTTCTGTAACCATCACCTCAATAGTTCTATTATAATATATTCTTTTGAATTATAGTAATCATAACATTAATATTTTAATATTAAGATGATATGTGTTCAATATATGTGTGTGTAATATTTTATTGAATTATTTGCAATTATTATTAAAATATTACTCTCTCCATCTCATTGTAAGAGTTTTATTAAGAGTTTGAACGCTTTTTAAGAATACACTAAAAATGAGCGAACAATTGCAAATGGGTTGAGGACATAATTGCCAAAAATACTATTGATAAGACAAACTGATAAAAATTAGGTTAGCAGGCATTGCCATTTTTTTAATTTACATAAACGTGAAGATACAATGTCCAAAATACTATTCATTATATATCACTTTTAGAAAAAAGTAAAGTAAGACTCTACTTTGGGATAACTAAAAAAGAAAGTATGACTCTTATTCGGAGACAGAGGAAGTATAATATTTTCTACATCCTTGCAATAGTAATTCAATTATAGTACAATATTTCTTCAAAATCTTTAAAATTATCTCAACCCAAAAATATCAAGCAAACCAAAAATTAAAAATAAAGTCAAAGCATACCTCTCATAACACACTCACCCCCTCCTTAATGTCATACATTAAAAGGTAATATTGTATTATAAAGAAGTCTTCCCTGTAGTTACACTTACATTCAACATAACCCACACCCGATTCCCTCAATATTACACTATTTTCGTACACATTTTTTTCCACCAAAACACACTTTGCACACATTCTGGCCAATTAACATACTCTCTTCACATTACACAATTTTTCACAAGTATACATTACACAATTTTTCACAAGTATTTATACACATAGGTCTCTTTCTTATAACACAACAAAGACAACACACAAAACTCTCCTCTTACTCTATATAAAACAATGACTACCCCTTGTTCCTTGTTTGAGGCTTGTAATATCAACAATGAAGAACAACAGAAAGAGAAACCAGTTGAAGATAAGATCACAAGCCTTCCAAAGGGTAATCCCAACAATGAACAATTCAAGAAGGAGAAAGCAGTTGAAGAGAAGATCTCAATCCTTCCGAAAGGTAATTTCAATGAAGAACCAGAGAAGGCGAAATCAATTAATGAGAAGATCACAAGCGTTGCAAAAGGTGATCACAACAATGAAAAACTAGAGAACGAGAAATCAGGTGAAAAGAAGATCTCAAGTCTTCTAAAGGATAATCTCAATAATGAAGAACTAGAGAAGGAGAAATCAATTGATGATAATATCTCAAGCCTTCCTATGAGAAATCACAACAATGCACAACTAGATAAGGAGAAATCAGTTGAAGAGAAGATCTCATGCCTTCCAAAAGGTGATATCAACAGTAAAGAACCAAAAAATGAGAAATCAGTTGAAGAGAAGATCTCAAGCCTTCCAAAAGGTATTCTCAAAAAGGAAGAATTTGAGAAGGAGAAATCAATTGAAGATAAGATCTCAAGCCTTACGAAGGCTAAAGGGTGGGTAACACACAATCTCTACCTATACCAAGGCTTTTGGTATGATCATCTAGCTGTCGATGGTACCATTTTTGCACAACATAATTTCAATGCCAAATCCACAGATATCCTTTTGGCAACAAACATGAAATGTGGTACAACATGGCTCAAGTCCCTTGCCTTTGCTATCAAAAATAGAGCGGCCGCACCACCCCAAAATGACGAACTCCCTACACAAACACAAAACCTTTTGCTCAGTGCTAATCCTCATACACTAATTTCTTACTTGGAACTTGGGTTTTTTGACCGTAATACCATGGAAGAGGTTAAAGCCTTACCTTCACCACGTGTTATTGCTACCCACATTCCTTATTGTTCATTGCCTAAATCAGTTTATAGTTCGGGTTGTAGAGTTGTGTATATGTGTCGAGAGCCCAAAGATGTGTTTATTTCCATGTGGCATTTTTTCGACAGGGCGCCTCAGAAAGAAGTTGCAATCATTTCGTTGGAAGATGCATTTGACATGTTTTGCCAAGGTGTCTCCCTCTTTGGACCGTATTGGGATCATGTGGTAGGATACTACAAGGCTAGCTTGGAATGCCCTCAACGATTTTTGTTCTTGAAGTACGAGGACATGCACAGTGACACTTTGAATCAAGTGAAGAAGTTGGCAGAGTTCTTGGGCTACCCTTTCTCGTTGGAAGAAGAGGTGAAAGGGGTTGTTGAGGAAATTATACAGCTGTGTAGCTTTGAGAATATGAGAAATTTAGAGGTCAACAAGAAGGGTACATCACTTGGTATATTTAACAATGAGAGATACTTCAGGAAAGGTAAGGTTGGGGATTCAAAGAACTATCTCACAGTTGCAATGGTGGAACGTCTCAACGCGATTACCAAGGAAAAATTTCAAGGTCTTGAACTTGGATACTAAGCGGTTATTAAATCCAACACCCTAATAAGCCAGTGGAGAAGGATGTGAGGTCAATCAAGAAGAAAAAATAATGAGATGAGGGATGCATTCCCCGGTCAATCTAGATAAAGTTATTATAAGTTTTCAGTAATGTTGCATTTAAGTTGGTAGTTAAGTTTGTCGATCCTCTCCATGTAATAAAGTTATATTTAATTTTATCTTTCACAATTGGGTGTGAAATATTTGTCCAGTGTCAAAAAAAATTCTTGTCACATATTCACAAATTTCATATCATAATTGGCCAAAAATATTTGAACATGTTTTAGATTGGGGATCAAACGAAACATATGTCTAGCCAGTAATCCCCACTACAAAAAAAAAAAAAAACAGTCCATACATATGTGTGTATCCGGTTTCGTGCACTCCATACGTATCAAATTGATAGTGTTTTTCAAACACTTTAAGGTTATATCGCAAGTTTTGGAAACTCAGTGATTTGAATTATTATTTTTTAGGCAAAATTGCACCAAAAATCACCTAACTATAGATGAACTGTGGATTTCATACCTAAACTATTTTTCGTTCCATCCTTTACAATAAACTATTTTTTGTTGCATGAGAGATCACTCAAGCTAACGACATCCAATTTTTGCCGTTAAGTTGTCATGTGCATTGCACATGACAAAATTCTTAAAGGTAAAATAGGAAAACTACCCACAATCATTTAATTTTGGGAAATAATAAAGTTACAAAAGATGGCTACAAAATGTGGTTTACTAAATGAGGTGTCGTAATTGTATTGGTATTTTTAATTAGTGTGTGTCAATAAAATATCGTCACCACATCTTGTATCCTTCATTTTGTAAACTTCTTTTGTAAGCCTAGCATTGCCCTTTAATTATTCCCCTTAACTTGAGCCCTTCCCCTTTAGAATAATATTAGGGGCACAAAAAACTCACAAAAACTTGCTCACAAAATCATAGGTGTAATAAGGTCACTACCAGGCCAAAACAATCAAATACATCCTCTGTCTCCAAACTTTTTATCTTCTCCACCCTAGTCTGCATCTCAGCCACCAAGCCCCACCCCACCCCACCTCGCTTGCCGTCAGCGCGCTAACTTCACTCTAACTTGTCGGAGACTCGATTGACCTGTCATCTATCTTGATGAAAGAAAGAGAAAGCTCTTTTTCCTCCCTCCCCTCGCCCCCATCATCGGCGCCGCCGCACTCACCAACTCACTCACCTCAATCCGCCGTCCACCCCTCAGGATTATCCACTCCCCCTCCCTTTAATGTAGTTGTCTTCGTACGATTGTAATTCCTAAGAAGACTGCACTTTTGAGTTTGAATCTTAGATATATTAGATCTAAGTTTGAAATCTCTCATCTCTCTTTTTCTATTTCAATTTTGAGATTTCTCAACTCACAAACCCCATTAATCTGGAAAATAAAAACTCATTTTTATTTAGATCTCGTAAATTACGACTCGTATGTTGGGATTGGAGTCAAAACCAAAGGATGGCCTCGGCCGAATCATTAGTAGGCCTCGGCCGAACCTTAAGTTTGGTGATGGACGGAATTGGTTCATGCGTGGAAGTTAACTTTGAGAAAAAGGAGTTTGTCTCTTTGTCACAACAAAGTCCATGGTGGTCCACGTGCATGTATTGTTTTCCTTGACTAATAGGAATTAAGTTCCTTTTATTGTTATACTCCTTTCGTCCTAGAACTCCGGATAATTAGGTTTTGATTAGGATTAGGTTTTGTATCCCTATAAATATATTGTGACTACCACCATAATAGTTGTACCCAAAATGAGAGAGTTAGGATATCAAAAAGAGAGACACAAAATAGTGTGTAGGAGGGGGCCGGGGGCCTAGGAAAGCCATGGGGGGCGATCCTACAACCCAGCCATAGTCATACTGTTTGTGTTCATGGGAAGAGATAATAATATGTAGGAGAGGGTTGTTCATGGGAGAGTATACATACTAGATATGTGTGAGTGTATGTGTAAACTGTAACAATCAACATATTATTATAGTGATATACTGGCTTGGGGCCTCCGGATGTAGCCACATGGGGGTGGTGAACCGGGTTAACAAATCACGGTGTTCTTGTTCTTTCATATCATTATTTCATGTGTTGGTTTATTTTCTCTATGTTGATGACTGCTAGTATGGGCTAGTGGAGGCGGTGATCCCCCCAATTCCCCAACAACTGGTATCAAAGCTTTGATTAGAGATCTAGGGGAGATCCAAGGTGAAGAAAAGTGACAACATATTTTCGTGCAGCGCACGTGCAGAATTCGTGCAATGCACGTGCAGGCTCGGTGGAGCGCACGTACAGATTTCGTGCAGTGCAGATTCTTCGTGTGGAAGATGTGCAGGGATCTGAGAGCTTCTAGGGTCTATGGTTGAAGCAAGATACGTGCCAAATAGGTCAATGATCGTGCGGAAGATCAGAAAGTCCGAAAAGTTTGTTTATTTCTTATGAGATCTGCAGAAATTCGAGGTGGAATTTGGAGATGCAGAGATCGGATCTGGAGGTGTTTAAGGGATTTCTGGGCAGTCAAGGTGGTTGGAGAAAAATATGAAAGAAAGGAGGATTGCATCAGGCACTTGCGTAAGCAACCGACGATGCAAAGGTGAGTGGTATAAGCCGGTTAGACCACGCGGGAAGAGGAGGACTTCTCTCAAAATGACGGATGGGAGATAGGGGGATGTTGTACCCAACAGGCAATAAATACGGAATTCCTGGCGGAGAAGGCTAGCGGGCGCTCGGTATGATGCAGGCGCGCGCTTGAAGACGACAGTGAGTTGGTTCGCCTGGAAAAACAATTCGAGCGGGCACCTGGTCCAGATGGGGGTTAGGAGGATGTTGTACTCTACCGACAACATCAATTTTATTCCGGGTGGGAGCAAGAGGCGTAAAGACCGGCCTATTGGTGTAAAAGGAAGAGACATCAATAAACGGTGTGTTAGGGTGGAGAGGTGACAAAGTATAGCTGATCAGCAATGAGACAGTCACAAGTACCTAACAGAGAACGAGAAAAGACCACAAGAAGACAATGTAAGAAGCAGGGTATGTCCGAGTTTCATGGGGAGCATTGCAAGAGGAGTGGATCTAGGAGAGAGAAGGCGAAGTTAGTCTTGCAAAGAAATCAAGGTAGAAGTTGATTTGGGGATGCAAGAAGGATCTAACATGGAGAGGTTGAAGCTTCACTTGGTGTCAACTCGCCTTATTGGAGGAGCGTGGAGGCTTATCATCATCAAGGAGGAGCTTGGTGTTACAATGGTGGTGTAAAATATTTGATGGTTCATTCTCTGGTGGGAGTTTGATGGAGTATGTCACAATGGTGGTTTATGTCTCCAGGTGAGAGATTGTTGGGATTGGAGCCAAAACCAAAGGAAGGCCTCGGCCGAATCATTAGTAGGCCTCGGCCGAACCTTAAGTTTGGTGATGGACGGAATTGGTTCATGCGTGGAAGTTGACTTTGAGAAAAAGGAGTTTGTCTCTTTGTCACAACAAAGTCCCTGGTGGTCCACGTGCATGTATTGTTTTCCTTGACTAATAGGAATTAAGTTCCTTTTATTGTTATACTCCTTTCGTCCTACAACTCCGGGTAATTAGGTTTTGATCAGGATTAGGTTTTGTATCCCTATAAATATATTGTGACTACCACCATAATAGTTGTACCCAAAAGGAGGGAGTTAGGATATCAAAAAGAGAGACATAAAATAGTGTGTAGGAGGGGGCCGGGGGCCTAGGAAAGCCATGGGGGGCGATCCTACAACCCGGCCATAGTCATACTGTTTGTGTTCATGGGGAGAGATAATAATATGTAGGAGAGGGTTGTTCATGGGAGAGTATACATACTAGATCTGTGTAAGTGTATGTGTAAACTGTAACAATCAACTTATTATTATAGTGATATCCTGGCTTGGGGCCTCCGGATGTAGCCACATGGGGGTGGTGAACCGGGTTAACAAATCACGGTGTTCTTGTTCTTTCATATCATTATTTCATGTGTTGATTTATTTTCTCTATGTTGATGACTGCTAGTATGGGCTAGTGGATGCGGTGATCCCCCCAATTCCCCAACAACTGGTATCAGAGCTTTGATTTGAGATCTAGGGGAGATCCAAGGTGAAGAAAAGCGACAACAGATTTTCGTGCAGCGCACGTAAAGAATTCGTGCAATGCACGTGCAGGCTCGGTGGAGCGCACGTACAGATTTCGTGCAGTACAGATTCTTCGTGTAGAAGATGTGCAGGGGTCTGAGAGCTTCTAGGGTCTATGGTTGAAGCAAGACACGTGCCAAATAGGTCAACGATCGTGCGGAAGATCAGGAAGTCTGAAAAGTTCGTTTGTTTCTTATGAGATCTGCAGATATTCGAGGTGGAATTTGGAGATGCAGAGATCGGATCTGGAAGTGTTTAAGGGATTTTGGGGCAGTCAAGGTTGGTTGGAGAAAAATATGAAAGAAAGGAGGATTGCATCAGGAACTTGCGTAAGCAACCGATGATGCAAAGGTGAGTGTTATAAGCCGGTTAGACCACATGGGAAAAGGAGGACTTCACGCAAAACGACGGATGGGAGATAGGGGGATGTTGTACCCAACAAGCAATAAATCCTGAATTCCTGGCGGAGAAGGCGAGCGGGTGCTCGGTATGATGCAAGCGCGCGCTTGAAGACGACAGTGGGTTGGTCCGCCTGGAAAAACAATTCGAGCGGGCGCCTGGTGGGGTGCGAGAGGGCGCCTGGTCCAGATGGGGGTTAGGAGGATGTTGTACTCTACCGACAACATCAATTTCGTTCTGGGTGGGAGCAAGAGGTGTAAGGACCGGCCTATTGATGTAAAAGGAAGAGACATCAATAAACGGTGTGTTAGGGTGGAGAGGTGACAAAGTGTAGCTGATCAGCAAGGAGACAGTCACAAGTACCTAACAGAGAGCGAGAAAAGACCACAAGAAGACAATGCAAGAAGCAAGGTATGTCCGAGTTTCATGGGGAGCATTGCAAGAGGAGTGGATCTAAGAGAGAGAAGGCGAAGTTAGTCTTGCAAAGAAATCAAGGTAGGAGTTGATTTGGGGAGGCAAGAAGGATCTAACACGGAGAGGTTGAAGCTTCTCTTGGTTTCAACTCGCCTTATTGGAGGAGCGTGGAGGCTTATCATCATCAAGGAGGAGTTTGGTGTTACAATGGTGGTGTAAAATATTTAGTGGTTCATTCTCTGGTGGGAGTTTGATGGAGTATGTCACAATGGTGGTTTATGTCTCCAGGTGGGAGATTGTTGGGATTGGAGTCAAAACCAAAGGAAGGCCTCAGCCGCATCATTAGTAGGCCTCGACCGAACCTTAAGTTTGGTGATGGACGGAATTGGTTCATGCGTGGAAGTTGACTTTGAGAAAAAGGAGTTTGTCTCTTTGTCACAACAAAGTCCCTGGTGGTCCACGTGCATGTATTGTTTTCCTTGACTAATAGGAATTAAGTTCCTTTTATTGTTATACTCCTTTCGTCCTACAACTCCGGGTAATTAGGTTTTGATCAGGATTAGGTTTTGTATCCCTATAAATATATTGTGACTACCACCATAATAGTTGTACCCAAAAGGAGGGAGTTAGGATATCAAAAAGAGAGACACAAAATAGTGTGTAGGAGGGGGCCCGGGGCCTAGGAAATCCATGGGGGGCGATCCTACAACCCGGCCATAGTCATAATGTTTGTGTTCATGGGGAGAGATAATAATATGTAGGAGAGGGTTGTTCATGGGAGAGTATACATACTAGATCTGTGTGAGTGTATGTGTAAACTGTAACAATCAACATATTATTATAGTGATATCCTGGCTTGGGGCCTCCGGATGTAGCCACATGGGGGTGGTGAACCGGGTTAACAAATCACGGTGTTCTTGTTCTTTCATATCATTATTTCATGTGTTGATTTATTTTCTCTATGTTGATGACTGCTAGTATGGGCTAGTGGATGAGGTGATCCCCCCAATTCCCCAACATCGTATTTGATGAATCAAATGCCAGATCTTGTAGATGTAAATTTGTGTTTGTGTCGTTGGCTGTTGCAGTGGCATTGGAGGTGAAGATTGATGAATAAACATTGAAATTTTCAGATCTAAAAATAAAAATTAATTTAATTTTGTGAATTTTGTTTTTTGCTTTTGTTGTGAATTTTGAATGGGGTAGTTTAGGAAAAAAAAGGTGTTTGTTATGGAAATGAACTTGATTTTATGAGGTTTCTATTTTGGATTTTGGACTTTTTTTTATGATTAATGAAGGTGGTGGTGGTGGTGGTGGTGGTGGTGGTGGTGTCCAAGGATGGTGGTTGTGGTTGTGGTTGTGGATGTGGATGTTGGACGGGGTTGGTAATGGTTGGGTGGTATTGTTTCTTGAATTTCCTATTATAATACTCCTTTCGTGCCAGTTTAAGGTTCTTACTTTCCTTTTTGGTATGTCTCAATTTAAGGTTTTAGTTGTTTTATTCCTTAAATGGCAAAGGATGAATAGTGTTTTGGACATTTTTGTCCTCGTAAAGTTCATATATTACAAAAAGCCCATCACTTACCCATCTACTTTTCACCCACTTGCTTTATGAATAGACAATTATATCCTTCACCCACTACTATTCTTGACTCAATTTTGCCTTGATTCCTTAATAAGCGTGCAAAGTCAAACTAAGAACCTTAAACCAGGGCGGAGGGAGTAGTAATTATTTCACCCAAAATCTCTTTTTATTTTATTTGAAGAAACAAATTTATATACGAGTAACAATAAATTTTTTCACCGGAGTGGATGAGGTTGGTGATGTGTGAGGGTCAAGAAACAATGAAGTACGAGTAACAATTTTTTTTAGACGGGGAAGAGGTGAAGGTGGGAGTGGGGGTGAGTTGGATTAATAATATCTTTTAAAAAATAATAGATAATTATTTTAGAACGGTGAGCGAGGAAGATTGGGTGATGGGTGGGTACGTGGAGTGGGGAAGTAAGAAATAATTGAAGTGTGAGTAATAATATTATTTTAGATGGGGTGTAGGGATGGTGGGGGGGGTAGGGTTGGGGTTGGGGTTGGGGTTGGGATTGGGGTTGGGATGTGTGGTGAAGCTGAGAATGAGTGGGATTTAGAGGTGGGGGTGGGGTGGGGTGGGTGAGGGCTGGGCTGGGGCTTAGGGGTGGTGTAGTGGGGGTGAGTGGGTTGGAGTAAATATAGTTATTTTACGGGGTGAAGGGTTAGGGTGGGTGCGTGGGGATATGTTGGGCATTAAGAAATAATTTAAGTATGAGTAATTATATTTTTTTTAGTAAGGGATGGGTGGATGGAGTGGGGGAATGTGGTAGGGTAGGGTTGGGGATTAGGGTGCGGGGGAGGTGGGTTGAGGGTGTTAAAAATTATTTAATTAGATGGATGTAAGAGAAATTAGAAAATGATATACATAGGTCATGGTAAGTAAGTTATTTTACTTAGGAAATTGACTTTTTTTACGTGAAAATGATTTACGTTTTCTATGATTTATTATCATATCAAACACCAAGGAATAGAAAAAATATTTTGGAAAGTAATTTTCTCTTAACCAAACAGAACTCTAATGTCTATATTACAGTTCGAATCTCACCATTTACATTTCTATTATTCTCTCCGAGTAAACTACATTTCTGACATCTGTACTATTCCAGATTTTCACTTTGACCTATGTACTATTGAAACAACAAAAGTAATCATCGTACTATTGATATATTAGCAAAACTAACCAAAATTTTATAGAGTATTAATGGACGTTGATGGACAGATTTATACATACTTTATCTCTACATATTCGTGTTATTTTTAGTGCCTTTGTGATGTAATTTAGATTAGTTTGGTGTAAGTTTCGGTTTCTATTTCATTTGAGGAACTTTGTGGTAAAGTGTTTAATTTGGAGCACTTTTGAGGGTGTTTTATGTAATTGCAAAGTCCGAATAGTCCAAGTCAGAGTCGTGGTCAAAGTGGTGGTCAAAGTCAACCAGGTCAAAGTAGCACTCCAGAAGTCAACAGAAGAAATTGGCTTGAGCAGCATCCTGGGCGACCGCACAGCCAGGCGCCCGCGCGCAGAAGACCCAGCGCCCGCGTGAATTAACGTTGAAAAACAACCCCAAGCTCTGGCCAAACAGGCGCCCGCGTGATGCCTAGCGGGCGGCCGCCCGGTACCTCCGCTCAGTTACGGGAAATTTAATTAAAGTCCAATATTTTGCAATCTCTTCATTTTATTTGGACTCCTACCTCTCTTGTATAAATAGTTTAGTATCAGATCTGTTTAGGGGTTCTCTTTTTATGCTTTCTTTAGTTTTATTCAAGGTTTTAAAGGTTGTAAACAAGATTCAAGGATTATTCATCATCAAGCGATTATCCAGGTTTTATGTATCTAAACTTAATTCTTGTGATTCTTGCTATGGGTATGAGTAGCTAAGTTATTTGTTCATGGATTGGGTGTAGTAACTATCAAATCTCTATGCTAATTAGGGTTTAATTAATATTAATCTTGTTCTTGTTCATAAGAATAGAATTTAATTCGTTTAAAGATTTCAACCTTATAGGTAGATATTGTTGGTCTTTAAATCATCTTGGTATAGATTATTGCACTAGCCTGGATAATTTATATATTGAAAAAGTATTCTTGTGATTAGATTTAATTGAAGACCTAGCGGAAATCAAAAGAGTCTAAAATCAATTGTTCTTTGGATCTTAATGAATTGTTTTGATGTGTTGTTGACCTAGCGGAATTCTTCATTTTGAAATAATAATAGTGTTGCAATCCGTGACCAGACTGTCCCAACTCTTAAAGAAGTGAACAATTTCTTGAACAAGTTAATAATCTTTTTATTAATAATAGCATAGAGAGGCGATAGTTATGAATCCCAATATGTGAATCTTTGTTATCTTGAATTTAATCTTTGCTTGAGTTTATTTTATTTTCAGTTTTAATTAGTTAATAAAAATCAAATCAAAACCCCTATCTTGTTACTTTTACACCAATTAAATAAGCTTGTATTTCCACCAAGCCCTTGTGGTTCGACCCTTACTTTTGTACACTGCTACTCCGGTACTTGTGCACTTGCAAGGTATTTTATTACAAGTGGATTTTGTCCATCAAGTTTTTGGCGCCGTTGCCGGGGACTTGTTCAGATGTACAAGTTGATTTAAGCGGTGTATGTTTGGTAGACGTTCACTGGATCCCCAGTTGGTCCCGTTGAACGATAATATTGACAGACTTGAAAGAGGCATTCCCTCTAATAGTGAGTCTGAATCGGAAGCTTCTGTCACTGAGACAGGGGTAGTGTTGAGTGAGTTGGAAACTTCTTCCACCGAGGGAGAAGAGGTTGTGGAAGGGATGGCAAATCCCTTAATGAATGAATTTGCTAGGCCCAAGGTCGACACCTCTGTGTCGTGCATTGTCTTGACTGATGCAGCGAAAACCTATGAGGCCAAGGGTCATTATTTTAGTCAATTGCCTAAATTTCAAGGTCTTCCTGGTGAGGATTCTTTGAACTTCTTGAGAGAATATATGATGATTGTGTCAGGATTCCCAGTCAAAGATGGGGTGACTGACGAACAATTAAGACTAAAATATTTCCCTTTTGCTCTTCAAGGTGCAGCCAAAACATGGCTATTATTACTCCCGGCTAAGAGTATTACTACTTGGGACCAGTTGCATGATATTTTTCTGAAGAAATTTTTCCCACATGCCACGTTGGCCACCTTTAGACAAAAAATGATAGGTTTTACTCAAGATCCAGGTGAGCCATTCCATGAGGCATGGGATAGATTCAAAATGTTACAAGTGCAATGTCCCCATCATGCTTTTCCTGCGGCCCTTTTGCATCAGACTTTTTATGGGGGATTGACTGCAGCCGACCAAGCTATGGTTGACAATGCAGCAGGTGGGTTTCTAGGATCTAAAACTGTTGATCAAACCCAAGAATTATTTGAGTTGCTAGGGGCCAATTCACAAGAAAAAGGCTCCAGAGGGAAACCAAGGGGGGTGCATGAAATAAGTGGAGTAGATGAATTTGCTAGGCAAGTAGCATTGATGAACCAAAATTTGGCAAAATTTAATATGAATATGGGTTCATCAAGTGGTAATGTGATATCTGATATATGTGCTTATTGTGGTTCTAACACTCATGCTACTAATGGGTGTCCAAGTATTGTGCAGGGTAATTCTGAACAGGTAAATGCTATGCAAGGTTACCCCCCAAGGCAAAATCAAGGTGGTATGTATTCTAACACCTATAATCCAGATTGGAGAAATCACCCGAATTTGTCATGGAGGGGTAACCAAGGGGAGCAGTTTCAACAAAAGCCTCTTTATCCTCCTCCCCCACAAGGGAATCAAGACCAACAGCCCAAGCAATCTCTGGAGGATATGATGAGGACAATGATGCAAGAGCAACAGGAAATTAGGAGAATGATGAAGCAGCAAGAAGCGGTTAACAAAAAGCTGGAGACCCAAATTGGGCAACTAGCTGAGGGGCAACAAGGGCATAAGCCAGGTACTTTTCCAAGCCAAGGGCAGCAAGCCATGGCCATAACTACCCTATATAATGACCATGAGGTAACTTATGTTTCTACATCTTCACCTGCTATTGAGAATAAAGTTGTTGAAAAAGGTACTAATGGATTGGGAGAATCTTCTAATACTGAATCTCCCACTCCCAAGCCATATGTACCTCCCATTCCTTTTCCTGGCACTTATATGAGGCACAAATTAAATAAACAAATGTCTGACCTCTACGAGATGTTTTCTAAAGTGGATATTAATCTCCCGTTGTTGAATGTGATCAAAAATATCCCTGCTTATGCTAAGTTTTTCAAAGAAATTAATTCCAAGAAACTTAAGTATGGGAAAGATGAAAAGTTAATAATGGGAGAGAGTGCTAGTGCTATAGTTCGACAAGACCTTCCACCTAAAATAAAGGACCCCGGGAGTTTCACAATTTTCATTACTTTGGGGGACTCTACTAAGGTGAAGGCGATGTTGGATCTTGGTGCTAGCATCAATTTATTGCCTTATCACATGTATCTTAAGTTAGGCTTGCCTGAACTAAAACCCACGACTATGACCCTTCAACTTGCTGATCGTTCCACAAGGCAACCGTTGGGTATTGTGGAGGATGTTTTGGTTCAAGTAGGTGATTTGATTGTCCCTGTAGACTTCATTGTGCTTGAAACTGTTAATAATGTTGGCGGTCACCGTGAATCTCCCATATTGCTTGGGCGACCATTCATGGCAACCACCAACACTATAATTAATGTGGGTAATGGGACATTATCAATGTGTGTGGCTAATGAACACTTAGAGATTCCTGTGCATGACATTATGAAACATCCTTTGACTGTGGAGGATGAGGTAGGAGATGAAAGTGGTAGTGGGAAAGTGGAGTGTGTGTTGTCTGGCGGTGAGAAAGCTAGGGATAATGCGGAAGTTCATGCATGGCCACATCCCATAAGGCTGACGAACACCATTCTAGTAATGGCCCGTTTCACCCCCTATGCCACCTCAATAAGAAGTTGGTGCTGGATAGAATACCTTGCACCACTCCTGTTGCTCCGTGTTCTGCAGGTACTAATAAAGAGGAAAGGAGCCCAAAAGTGAAAAAGAAAAAGCACAAGGGCACCACAAAGATCACATGGTTTATCTCAGAATTACTTAAAATGGGACTTGAGATGTGGGCCAATGGGGGCTCCAATGCAAGAGAGCACTCAAAGTGGGCAAAAGGCAGAAAAGCAAAAGCCAGAGTTAAGGTGGCTCATCTTCCCCCCAAATAAAAAAATGGGGGCCCCAGTCGGGCTAACGACGTTAAACAAATGCACTATTTGGGAGGTAACCCAATGAGGTATGTTTTATATTATTGCTTTTACTGCCTTGTGTGTCATCCAAAAGGATCTCTCTGAGTTTGTGGGTTTATAGGGGAGTGTAAATAGTGTCACCCTCCAAAAAGATTTTATTTTATTGAGTCATTTTAATTGTCATAATGGATATTACGCCTGTGATGTTTGTTGTGGTGATGTGCAGTATTTTGGACCCAACCAAAGAGTCTGTAGCAGTTAAAAAAAAAAAACTGCTACAGTAAATTCGGCTGCTGTAAAAAAAAAAAAAAAAAAAACAAGTTGCAGCCTATTCCCGCAAAGATGTCATTCTATGACCCGCAGAATATCCCCAATTACATTCCCTGTTTGTAAGTTGGGTGAAAGTGAAAAGTGAAGAACAAAGTTGGAATCAAAGTTTTGGTGAAGGCTTTACATGGTGGAGTTGGGATGTCATCAAAGGCGTTTATGAGCTTCTGCACCGGTTATCTTCCTCACTTATGGTGCAACTAACCGGTGGTCCCAATGGTTGGAGGTATCCCTACCCTTGCTATTCTTCTTGTTTTTCTTGCATTGAGGGCAATGTTTGATTTAAGCGTGGGGGTATGGGTACTAGTTATTAGTATTGATGCTGTCATCTCATCACATGTATGTGTTAGTTATGTAAAAAAAAAAAAAAAAAGAGAGAGAGAGGCTAGGTGAAAACCCGCAAGGGCGCCTAGGCAAAAGGAGAGGAAAAGAGAGCAAAGTTATTGGAATTCTATGGCGGAGGCGACATAAGGGGTGTATGGAGCGTTTGGGTAGGAGTTTCATTTTGTAGTAGGAGGTTTGTGTTTAGAGGCGTTAGGTTAGAAAAATCCTCATATTTCTTGTTGGAGTAATAAAGGGAGTTGGTGTTTTGTTTTATGAGGTAAATCATTGTTAAAGACTTATCTTAACTCTGATTTCTTTTTGAGGGAGCTTGTAGTGTGAGATAAGCGTGGGGGAAAATAGGTCATTTTAGTCCCCCTAGCTTTTGAGTGGGCCCTAGTTGGATATGTGTTTCGTACTATTGGTGTTACTATCAATTAGGGCCGAAAGTTTTGTTGTTGTTATTGTTTGGGAGTTATAAGGAGCGGAGTTTTCGTTTATACTCCGAGTGTGTTTTATTTTTATTCTTGTTTTTGGTGGTTGGAGGATGTAGAGGAGTTTAGGTATCATTTTTCTCCATGCTACGCTTATTAGACCGGTGCTTAGATGTGGGGTTAGGAATATTACTCTGGGACGAGTAATGGTCTAAGCGTGGGAGAATTTGATGGACAGATTTATACATACTTTATCTCTACATATTCGTGTTATTTTTAGTGCCTTTGTGATGTAATTTAGATTAGTTTGGTGTAAGTTTCGGTTTCTATTTCATTTGAGGAACTTTGTGGTAAAGTGTTTAATTTGGAGCACTTTTGAGGGTGTTTTATGTAATTGCAAAGTCCGAATAGTCCAAGTCAGAGTCGTGGTCAAAGTGGTGGTCAAAGTCAATCAGGTCAAAGTAGCACTCCAGAAGTCAACAGAAGAAATTGGCTTGAGCAGCGTCCTGGGCGACCGCACAGCCAGGCGCCCGCGCGCAGAAGACCCAGAGCCCGCGTGAATTAACGTTGAAAAACAACCCCAAGCTCTGGCCAAACAGGCGCCCGCGTAATGCCTAGCGGGCGGCCGCCCGGTACCTCCGCTCAGTTACGGGAAATTTAATTAAAGTCCAATATTTTACAATCTCTTCATTTTATTTGGACTCCTACCTCTCTTGTATAAATAGTTTAGTATCAGATCTGTTTAGGGTTCTCTTTTTATGCTTTCTTTAGTTTTATTCAAGGTTTAAAGGTTGTAAACAAGATTCAAGGATTATTCATCATCAAGCGATTATCCAGGTTTTATGTATCTAAACTTAATTCTTGTGATTCTTGCTATGGGTATGAGTAGCTAAGTTATTTGTTCATGGATTGGGTGTAGTAACTATCAAATCTCTATGCTAATTAGGGTTTAATTAATATTAATCTTGTTCTTGTTCATAAGAATAGAATTTAATTCGTTTAAAGATTTCAACCTTATAGGTAGATATTGTTGGTCTTTAAATCATCTTGGTATAGATTATTGCACTAGCGTGGATAATTTATATATTGAAAAAGTATTCTTGTGATTAGATTTAATTGAAGACCTAGCGGAAATCAAAAGAGTCTAAAATCAATTGTTCTTTGGATCTTAATGAATTGTTTTGATGTGTTGTTGACCTAGCGGAATTCTTCATTTTGAAATAATAATAGTGTTGCAATCCGGTGACCAGACCGTCCCAACTCTTAAAGAAGTGAACAATTTCTTGAACAAGTTAATAATCTTTTTATTAATAATAGCATAGAGAGGCGATAGTTATGAATCCCAATCTGTGAATCTTTGTTATCTTGAATTTAATCTTTGCTTGAGTTTATTTTATTTTCAGTTTTAATTAGTTAATAAAAATCAAATCAAAACCCCTATCTTGTTACTTTTACACCAATTAAATAAGCTTGTATTTCCACCAAGTCCTTGTGGTTCGACCCTTACTTTTGTACACTGCTACTCCGGTACTTGTGCACTTGCAAGGTATTTTATTACAAGTGGATTTTGTCCATCAGACGTTAATGGGCGTTAATTATTTAACAGATGTTGCTACCGATATTTTCAAATTGCCCCCTTAACAAAGCATATTCCTAACTCACTTGACTGAGTACTATAATTACCTATTTACCCTTGTTTATTGTATCATCCAGAATAATATTTTTTTCCTTTTCATAAAAATACTTATAGTAAAATTATAAATTATGTACTATACTAACATTAGAGAAAGAAAAAAGCAATTTCAAAAAAAAAAAAAAAAACACATTTCCAGCAACATTCTTTATACCCATTATATAGGACATTTATCTATACATTAATGTACACGGTACTAACATTAAAAAAAAAACAAAAAAAAATAAACAAACAAACAAACAAAAAAAAAACACTATATATATATATATATATATATATATATATATATATATATATATATATAAAGAAATAATTCCTTTCAGAAAAAAAAGAAGAAGAAAGAACTGAAAATAGAAATAACAAAAATCATTTTCCCTTCCCCATTTCACAATCCTGTAACACTTACCCCCATCCTCACCCCCACGACATTCTGGTTCTAATTCTCAGTCCAAGGTCAGTCGTTCCAAACATTCGCCACCACCACCACCATCACCATTACTTTCCCCAACCTTTTCCACCATTAATATCACCAACCTTTTCACTAAATTCAGATATACTAACCCAAATTTTCAAATTTAGTATTTAGATTGACATAATCTCTTGAAAGTATCAGAACTGGAAAAATTATAGTAAGCCAGCTCCAAATTGCATATTTAAGAAAAATCTAAACAGAGAAAGGAAGCAGGACACTCCAGAAATGTCCATTGTTAGAGCTCAACCCACAGATGAGTTGAAGCGTGAGACTAGAAAGGGGCGACATGGGAGGGGGACGACTTACGAGGATGGGAGAGTGGAGGTTGGATCTAGAGTATGCCGCTTGATTCAGAACATCTTGTTTGGTTTTTGTTGGTCGCCGATGATTAGAAAGATCCGAGACGGTTTGGTTGGCGGCGAATCTGGGAAGGGAAAGGGGAAGAAATTTGGTGGAGAGGGTGTTATCCAGTGTTTGGTGGATGTGTGACTGGAGAAGATGGGTGATAAATCTCTTGGGTTTCAAAATTTTGATGTAAATCTAGGTGTGGGGCTGTTTGTAAAATGGGCTTTAATTCCAAACTAATATTTTCAATTTAGCCCCTTTATATTATTGGGGGTAATTTCAAAACTTTTTATTGTAACATCCGTTAAATTAGTAACTCCAGTTAGCATTTATAATAGTCATCAACGATTTAGGTCAATTAAATTAATTTATGAATAATACGCATGTTAGATTGGTTGTTTAAATAGTACAGAGGTTAAAGTGATATTCTTGATATAGTACGGAGGTCAGAAATGTGGTTTACTCAATGCTTAATTAAACAAATTTAAGCTTTCCTTTTTGTTTTTGTAATACCTTTAAAATTTCTGTAACCATCACCTCAATAGTTCTTTTATAATATATTCTTTTGAATTATAGTAATCATAACATTAATATTTTAATATTAAGATGATATATGTTCAATATATGTGTGTGTAATATTTTATTGAATTATTTGCAATTATTATTAAAATATTACTCTCTCCATCTCATTGTAAGAGTTTTATTAAGAGTTTGAACGCTTTTTAAGAATACACTAAAAAGGAGCGAACAATTGCAAATGGGTTGAGGACATAATTGCCAAAAATACTATTGATAAAGACAAATTGATATAAATTAGGTTAGTAGGCATTGACATTTTTTTAATTTACATAAACGTGAAGATACAATGTCCAAAATACTATTCATTATATATCACTTTTAGAAAAAAGTAAAGTAAGACTCTACTTTGGGATAACCAAAAAAGAAAGTATGACTCTTATTCGGAGACAGAGGAAGTATAATATTTTTTACATCCTTGCAATAGTAATTCAATTATAGTACAATATTTCTTCAAAATATTTAAAATTATCTCAACCCAAAAATATCAAGCAAACCAAAAATTAAAAATAAAGTCAAAGCATACCTCTCATAACACACTCACCCCCTCCTTAATGTCATACATTAAAAGGTAATATTGTATTATAAAGAAGTCTTCCCTGTAGTTACACTTACATTCAACATAACCCACACCCGATTCCCTCAATATTACACTTCTTTCGTACACATTTTTTTCCACCAAAACACACTTTGTACACATTCTGGCCAATTAACATACTCTCTTCACATTACACAATTTTTCACAAGTATTTATACACATAGGTCTCTTTCTTATTGTTGGTAGTGGTGCCCTAAGCACGTTTAATAAACGTTGTAATTGTTATCATTTATTTCATATCAATAAAGAGATGTTTTGATTATTATTATTGTTCATGTTTACTTATAATAATCTCCGTCCATAGTACTTGTTAAGCACTAGTATAAAGGCTAAATGATCATGCGATGATCATGTTAGATTTATGGGTACTTGTTTGGAACAAGGTACTGGACATGACCCGCTGTATGAGATTTATGTCATGGTCCATGTCAAACATATATCTCATATTAGTTATGTCATTTGAATCCTTAGACATGAAGTTATTATAGTCTTCCACTTGATGAACATTATGTTTGACATATTCAAACGCTACCTTTAACCGGGAAGTTATAAAGGGTATGATTGGCATAATCGGATTCACGTAGGGAAGAACAATAAGCTAAATGAATTTGTCCCTCCTCGGAGAGATGTCAAGCTTGGGCCACTCGTAGGAATGATGTTGATGAAATGTTCGGCCGGACTCAAATGGATTGATTGGATCAATAGCATTTGAATTATCAACATATTCGGAATCGAGAAAGTATTGAACAAAACAAGTTGACTGTTTGACCATGACTTGTGTTCAATGACATCGTGGACAAAGGGATTGTGACATATTCTAAAGGAATGCGAACTTGTATCTAGTTATACTATTTGGGTAGGTATGACGGTTTGCTAGAACCTAATCATATCTTATGGGATCATGTTTGAGCTCATTGCCAACTTAGTATAATCCTAGAGGGTCACACACAATAGAACGAATCTTTAAAAGGACTATATTGGAATTTTGGAAATCTGGACTTTCTGGGAAGTGGGCGACCGCACATAATGGACTGGGAGGCCGCACACTTAGCTCAGAAATGTACCAGTTTTGTTTCAGATTGTTGTGCGACCGCACAGAGGGTTTTGGGCGGCCGCACAGTACTGTCGACTGGCACTTTCCTAATTCGATTTGGAATGTCTTTTGACACAAGATTCCTATTTGGAATAGGTCTTGCTTGTGTATAAAAGGATGAGTTCGGCCAGAACTTCGATGATAGCCTTTTGTGAGTCTCCAAAGAGTTTGAGAGAGGTTTTATTTTGTTCTAAGACATCTTTGGTTGAAGAACAAAATAATACACAAAAGAAAAATTCCATATAGTCATATCAAATTGTGAAAGTGTGTTTCATAGTTGTTGGTCTAGCAACCAAGATCAAAGAAGCTACTTTGATATTCGTTCGAAGTGTGGATACCGCTAAAGGGTGAAAATCATCATCTTCAAAGTTCGTGTTCAAGCTTTGTGATCGTGATCAAGTCTTCAAACCACCACCAAAGACCAAGAGAATTTGATAGCCATCAAGGGTTATTTTATTCATTTATTCTTATGTTGTATTTGATTTAATCATATGAACGGATTCATGGCTTTGGGTTTCAAAATTTTAAATGCTAATTTCCGCTGCGCATGTATCTTCGAAACCCAACAGTGGTATCAGAGCCCCGTTCATGTTGATTATTTCAATACCTTGATCATGTTATGTGTATATAAATTGTTTATGTGCCTTGCATGATATGAATATTAGAATATGTGATGTTTATGTGTTATGTGATTTTATGTGGTTTATTGTTTTGCAACTTTAATCGCACGATTCAATCGCAATAAATAAATTATGGTGGATTCAGAATTGTTGGTTATTAATTTTTGATTGGATCAAAGTTTTAATAATCGGGGAAAAACAATTTTGAGACAAAATTTTCGAACTTAAAATTCTGCACATTCTGATTGAACCGGGCGACCGCACGGAAGATACTGGGCGACCGCACGGTTTTTGGGCGACCGCACAGGTCTTTTTGGGTGGCCTGTTGGTCCCAAAGACACAACAAGGGTATGAAAGGAGGCTAGAGGGGGGGGTGAATAGCCTACTTAAAATTTCAACCCTTTTTCAAATTCAACCAAGTGCTTACAATCTTGAGTTTTGCGGTCAAGTAATAAACCGCGCGGTCAAGGTGTAATATGCACAGCGGAAGTTTTCGTTAGAAATGGGAAAGGTTGGTTTTGACTAAAATCTCTAAGTAGGAATACCAGCACTCACGGTCAACCAGGTTGCGGTCGAGTGAGTCCGGTCGAGGGTGAAGTGCGGTCAAGAGATTGCGGTCAAGAGGTTGAGATTGAAAGTTGTTGTCTTGGAAGTTTTGGCAAAAGATAAGTTAGTCAGATTTTAACTTAGGCAATGTGGAGAACAAACAAACACAATTCACAATACGTTTGAATATCTGTAAGATCAAACACTAAACGACAAGCAAAGTTAATATGAACAATAAGGAACAAAATGAACAATACTTGAAAGTAAATTTGCAGAAAGGTAAAATGACACAAGTATTTGGAAAGGTTCGATCTGTTAAAAAGATCTACGTCCTTTACCAAGATGGTCAGTCTTGGATTTTGAATGGAGGTATATATTGATTCTTGAGTGTACAGATTACAGAGATGAAGTATTGAATCAACACCTACTTTCTATGAAGAACAAATCCTAGACTTAGACCAGTGTATCCCTTTTGATTCAATCTAAGTGATTTATCAATTGGGGTGAGTGTGTGTGTGTAAGAATCTGAAGCTCTTTGAAATCTATATGATTTAGAGCCTAAAGAATCTTATGTGTTACAAGGCTTGAGATGACTTGAATGTTGCTGGAGATCTTTGAAGGTTTGAAGGTGAGTTCTTTGAAGATTCAAAGGATTCTGGAAATCTTAAGTATGATCTTCAATCACCAAGTATTTCAACAGCAATTTCTCTTTTAGAATCTCAGCTTTTTTTCAATGAAGAACTTAAGGGCTATTTATAGCCTTGAATGAGAAAATAGCTGTTGGATTTACTTGGGCTCCAAGTTGAAGGACAATGAGCTGTTGAATTCTGATTGGAGCTCAATCTGAGTTTGTCCTTTTTGCAGATAAGAGGTGGTCCCACTTAGATGAATTCAAATTTGAATTACTTGGGATCCAAGTTCTGCAACGTTCTAAACTAACCATAGTTTGACCATGGTTAAGTTTGAACAAACTTGGGTTCTTGAACTTCTGCTCCTGCGGTCGAGACTTGCGGTCAATATGCCTAAGGGCATCTGCGGTCGAGGAGTCAAATGTGACCTGTCAAGATATGCCATAAAGCTCACGGTCACTGACTTCCGGTCAAGTGATTCACGGTCAAGTGAATTCACGGTCAAGGTCTTGACCACTAAAATTCCAGACTTAGAAAATTTTCAGCCTATCAATCTAAAGCCTATACTATCAAAGTGGACTATTCTAAAAATGAAGTTTAACACTTATTACAATATATCCTAAGTCCACAAAAGATAAAATTAGGTTATGGGATCAATCAAATCTAGGTAATAGGAGTGGTTAATAATAAGCATACCCAACAATCTCCCCCTATTTGATTGAGACCATTACCTACTATAACAAAGGCTAATTCATTGTACTTGGTAATAACATGTTTTCAAGAAAATAATATTTTATTAATTTCATGCCCCAAGTCAATGCACACTCTAAGCCAGTGTCATAGATTTCTATCAGCCTAAAAAGATAAAAAGATACTAATCCTAGCAAGATAGACATATAAGGCTTGAATGCAATTTTAGAGAAAATAACAATAAGTATGCAAATGCATCAAACAAGAGGTACTCCACAAAAATATAACCATTGAAGTGAGGAGTGCAGACAAAAGAGAGATTAGAGTTTTACAACCCAAATAAAAGACATAACATAAATAAAAAATTGTTTTGAGACAAACATTAACAAATTGTTTCAACATGACCACACACGGTCAGTTCAAATGGTGGGATTAACCAAGATATGGATCTCCTTTAAAGTAGCAAAGTTTAGTTGAGAGGCCAACTCCAGGTATGATGATGGGGTCATTGAGATCATTGATTTCGAGGAAGTCCATGTTCACGGTTGGAAATTCAAAGCTGTCTTCACCTTCATCTTCATCAGCAGCAAGTCTGTTCCCATGTCCGGTCGCTTGATTTTGAGATGAGGAGCCTTGAGATCCAGCAATGCTATCCACGGTCAATTGAAGAGTTGAAATTTTGTTGATAACTTCCTGCACATTTGAGTTAGCAATTTCATAAACTCTATCAATCTTGGAAGTTTGACCTTCAAGCCGTTGGGTGTGGACTTGCATAGCTTGCTTCATAGCTTCTATCTTAGGCGTGAACTTTTCTGCGACCGATAACAAACCAACAGAAACACTTGCGTTGATTTCCGCTTTGAGAGAGGTCTTGACCTTATCCATTTTTTCAAAAAGAAAATTTTTGTTGCCCGTCATCACCTTTGACATTTCTTTACCAGCTACATCAATTGTTTTGACCAGTGAACGGTCAATGGAATTGGATTGAGCCTTGAGTTCCTCTTTAAGATCAGCACGGGTGAGAGAAGCGGTAGAAGTAGATGCGGTCAAGGAAATGTTGGGATTCACGGTAGCTAGGCTTTCAAGGATAGCCTTTGTTATGTTCTGACTCTCCCCCTTAATGGTCTCAACAACAGAAGTCTTGAGCTGATCAACCTCATTCTGCATCTTAATTTGGTTTGCAGCAAGCTTTGCAATCTCACCCTGAGTATCAAGGTTGATCTGAGTCAAGAACTCAATAGCAGTTAAAATGTGAGCCATTTGATCGACCGTACCAGAGGCGGTCGGTGGAGCTTGAGTAGACTGAGGGGGCGAGGGAGCAGGAGACTTGGTTAATACATCATCATGGTCACTGGGTACACGGTCGCCATCTTGACCGTGACCCTGAAGCTCAACATTAGTGGACTTGCCTTGTTCAGCGGTCGCCTTAACAGGACGCACTTGATCATCATCACTAAAATCAGGACTGTCAATATTCACAATTTTCTCAACATGTTCAACATCACCACTTTCAATATCTTGATTACCAGATTCACCACTTGATTCTACTAACTCCACATCATCTGGTTCATCAACTAAGTGAAGAGTGTGCTTTGCTCTTTGACGTTGAGGTTGAGTAGGAGGGACATCAATATCCTCATCACGGTCGCCTTGCATAGGTGAACCGGATGGAGTGAAGACTGGAGATGCGGTTGAAGGAGGTGGTCTTGAAATCTTGGATTTCTTTGCTGTTTGGATGGGACTAAGAGAGAGATCCCTTTTCTTGGATTTCTCCCCCTGAGACGAAGCGGGGAGTGCAGAGGATTTTGACTTGAAGGATTTGGATGGTGCGGTTGGAGAGGGCACGGTAGGCTTGGAGACGGTTGATTTGGAGATTGGTGCGGTAGACTTGGTTTTCAATGGTGCGGTAGGAGGAATGTTGGAAGGAGACTTATCGGTTGAAGGTTCCTTGATGACAACTCCAGTCAATGGTCTTGGTTTGGGAGGAGCGGTCGATGCACTGGCAATTCCTTTGCCTTTAACCTTTCTTCTTGATTCTTCCTCGTCCTCAGCTTCTTCATCATCATCATCATCATGGACAGATGAGGACTTCCTTGGTGCGTCAAGTCCTAGGGCTATTCTGGCAGCTTTGGTGTAGGCAGGAGGGATGTATTTTTCTCTTTTGTGCTCAGGTTCACGATTTCTGTATTCCTGGTATTGATCATCACCAAAACGGTTGCGGTAGGTAGATCTCATGGTCTTGATATCAAAGACCTTGGATAGAGAGATGGGAACTTTGGCATCTTTATCTCGGTTGATATCCCTTCTGAGTTCAGGAATGAATTTAAACAACAGAGAAAGGAACCGTGAGTTTTTCTTGTATTTGGTGGCGGCCTTTTCAGACATCAGCTTCTTATAATCAGAAATGTGATCTAACAGGAGATCATATAGAATCTTGGGCCAGTTCATCTTCCTGCCCAGATAGATTGCAGTAGACAGCCTCCATTGAGTGGTATTGAAATTGCCATGGTTACCACTCTTGCAGAGTAGACCGTGGCCAACCAAGTGACCAATGTAATACATCACCTCTGGAAAGGTTTTCCGGTAGGGCTTGCACACGTCAGTAGATCCAATCAATCTCATTGCCAATCCATCATATTCTTCGTCAGATAGAGAGATAGGAGCCTCATTGTCAATGTCAAGGCCAAGTGTGGCAGCAATGTCAGTGTAGTCGATCTCTATCTTGTGACCGTATACTTCTGCAGCAATCCAGTTAAGAGAGTTGTTTTGCTCATCTCTTCCTTTGATTTCCTTCGCGGTAGAATAAAATTCTCCGACTGCGGCAAGGTAGTGACTGGTTTGATTCATAGTGAAATAATGAAGTATGTCTGATTTCTTCATTCGTTGATCAAGTGCCTCCCAATAGCATCTTTCTGGAGGTCTTCATAATCAATAACGCAGCCAGGAATAAAAGATTTCTCCTCCTAAAACAATTAGTTGTTAGTAACACTGGTGCGGTCAACCAGTATGCGGTCGAATGACCGAGAGGATGCGGTCGACATGCATACGGTAGACAGAAAAGGCGGTAGGCGAAAACACTTGGAAATATTTCAATGATAATTCTAAAAACACGCACAAACACCATATTACTATGTGTATATGAATTTAAGGATCAAAAAGTGATGCACTCAAGAACATGAAGAACACCATAAGAACATGAAGAACACTGTTCATATCAGAAACCCAGAAAACGATTTAGGGCACGAAAATCCATAAAAATTATACCAAAATGAACACAGAAACCGATTAAACATGAAAATATCATCAATTTGAACATCAAAAGCCTGATAATCTCAGAATATGAAAGGGCATTTAACCAAAAAAATTATGGTATAACTAGATATAACAAGCCAAATGTGAATCTAAACATGTTAGAGAACTCGAAATCATCAAAGTAACAAGTTATAAGCATAATCAGAACCAAAATAACCCAGGAATATAAAGAATTTAGACAACCATATCAAATGGGTTTAACCCGCCAAAACTAAAATATAAAACTCAAAAATGTAAAGTTTTGGGTCAAGAAATCATACCATTGAATCTTCAGAATGTAGTTCTAGCGATTTCTTTGATGATTTTGTAGGTTGAGAAGATTTGGGAGCCATATGTATATATTGAGAATTTTTGAGAGAGAGTGGACAGAGAGAAAGGGAGCGAACTGGGTGAATAGAGAGAGAAAGTAGAGAGATATAGAGAGAAGGTGTTTCTGAAAAAGTGTTTTGCAGAGAGGTGGAGGTTAAGGAAGTAGTGGAGCCGTTTATGCAGAGAAGTGGGAGGTTAACTCTGCAAATTCAGGGTTTTGACCAATGATGTCCTTTCGCCATAAATGCATGGATAGTGACGGCGGACATAAATAAGGGAATAAAATTAATTGCAAATGATTTGAATTAAATGAAAACGAGGGAAAAGAAATTACAAAATTACCCCTTTGGATGACTAGGAGGGTCCTAAAAATTGCTAAGTTAGAAACACTTACCTGGTCACCAAACTTTTGCGGTCAGGTGCTTGACCGTGAGTATTTGCGGTCAAGAATGTTACCTTGGCCTATGTATGCTTCTTTAAAGCAGTGAACGAATATCATCATTTTCCCATGCGGTCGGCTTTTTAAAGCCTGAACAAATTTCATCTTTATATTCGGTTAATGAGGCGGTTGGCATATGAGCGGTCGACGTTTATGCGGTCAGCATTGATGAGGTCAGCTTTGATAGATTTTGATGCTTCGACCGGAATTACTTGACCGGTGAGATGGTAATCGACCGTGATTGATTTACCGGTAAAGGTGTTGACCGTGACCTACTGGTTTTTTAACTTGGATAAAACATAAGACATTAGCACAATCAAAGTATATGGACAAGTAATTAAAGTTCTAGCATACCCATCTCTCCTCTAAGATACCTAAATCTCTTGGAATCCAGAGCCTTGGTGAGAATATCTGCAATTTGATTGTCAGTACTCACATACTCTAGATGGATATTACCTTTTTCCACATGATCCTTGAGAAAGTGGTATTTGATATCAATGTGTTTGGTTTTTGAATGCATGACAGGGTTGTTGGAGACAGCAATGGTAGATGTATTGTCACAAAAGATTGGACAATTTTCTTCGTTGATTCCGTAGTCAACCAATTGTTGCTTCATCCACAGCACTTGGCAGCAGCAGCTTCCAGCAGCTATATATTCAGCTTCTGTGGTAGATACAGATACTGAGGCTTGTTTCTTGCTTGCCCATGAAACGAGTCGATTTCCAAGGAAATGACAAGTTCCACTTGTGCTTTTCCTGTCGATGGTACATGCTGCATAATCTGCATCTGAGTAACCTATAAGATCAAAATTTGAATCTTTGGAGTACCAAAGTCCCAGGTTAATAGTCCCAGATAGATATCGAATAATACGTTTAACAGCAATGAGATGTGCTTCTCTAGGATCAGCTTGATAACGAGCACAAACGCAAACACTAAACATGATATCTGGCCTACTAGCAGTTAAGTATAGGAGAGAGCCAATCATACCTCGATATAAGGTTTGATCAACCTTCTTACCTTTCAAGTCTTTGTCTAGCTTGTTACCAGTAGCCATAGGAGTGTCGTATGCCTTTGCATTTTCAAGTCCAAATTTCTTGATAAGATCCTTTGTGTACTTTGCTTGGTTGAGGAAGATGCCTTCAGCACATTATTTAATTTGAAGTCCAAGGAAGAATGTTAATTCTCCCATCATGCTCATCTCAAATTTGCTTTTCATTAGCTTCTCAAATCGCTTACACAACAATTCATTAGTAGAACCAAAAATAATATCATCTACATATATTTGAACGAGTAAAGTATGATCATGATATTTAGCAATAAATAGAGTTGTGTCGATCTTACCACGCTTGAAGCCTTTCTCTAGGAGAAATTTAGATAGAGTATCATACCATGCACGTGGAGCTTGTTTGAGTCCATATAAAGCTTTACGGAGTTTGTAGACATGATTTGGAAATTTGGGGTCTTCAAATCCGGGTGGTTGAGCAACAAAGACTGTTTCTTGAAGTTCACCGTTGAGGAATGCACTCTTCACATCCATTTGATATAGCTTGAATCTTTTGAAAGAGGCATAAGCTAAAAATATCCTTATAGCTTCAAGTCTTGCAACGGGGGCAAATGTTTCATCGTAATCAATGCCTTCTTCTTATCTATATCCTTGTGCAACCAACCTGGCTTTGTTCCTTGTGATGCTTCCATTCTCATCCATCTTGTTTCGGAACACCCACTTTGTACCTATCACTCCTTGATCTTGTGGCCTTGGAACCAAGGTCCAAACTTTGCATCTTTCAAATTGGTTGAGCTCTTCTTGCATAGCAACAACCCAACTTGAGTCTTGGAGTGCTTCATCAACTTTCTTGGGTTCAACTTGAGATATGAATGCGGTAAGTGCATCATAGTTTGATCTTGTTCGAACTCCAGAATGCAAATCACCAATGATATTCTGAATTGGGTGATTTCTGACCTCACGAACTTCTTGAGGTATGTCTGGTTGAGTTGATGGTGGTTGTAAGTCTTCTAGTGGTATATCATTTGAGCCATCCCAATCATAAGTAATTTGAGGGATAGGTTCTTCAACATTTATGGGTGTCTCAACTTCAACTCCATTTGAGGTAGCAGCAGATGAGGTAGCTTCTGGTGCTTCATATGAGGTAGATGGAGGTGCAGTTGAGGTAGATGGGTTTCCTTGTGTTGATTGATTTTGGGGTTGAGTTGTACCTGTCTCATTTATCTCAACAAAATCATCAGCAACATTTGGAGCCATATGTGGCTCAAGGAGAGAATGTTCATCAAAAGTAACATGGACGGATTCAACTATCTTAAGAGTGGTTTTATTAAATACACGAAAAGCTTTTGAGTGTTTAGCATACCCAATAAATATACCTTCATCGGCCTTAGGAGCAAATTTACCTCGGTGTTCTTTACCGTTGTAGAGTATGAAGCATTTGCATCCAAATATCTTGAAGTATGCTATGTTGGGGGTTCTTCCTCTCCAAAGTTCATAAGGAGTTTTGTTGTAGGTCTTGTTGATGAGGGATCTATTTTGAGTGAAGCAAGCTGTGTTGACGGCTTCAGCCCAAAAGTATTGAGGTAGTTTTGCTTCAGCAATCATTGTCTTTCCAGCCTCTATCAACGTTCTATTCTTTCTTTCCACTACACCATTTTGTTGTGGAACTCCAGCAGCAGAGAAGTTGTGGTCAATACCATGATCATCACAGTATTGAGCTACACCGTTGTTCTTGAATTCTGTACCGTTGTCGGATCGAACACTAACGATGTCATCTTCCTTTTGTGTTTGGAGCTGTCTAAAGAGTGCGGTCAAAATGTCATAGCAATCATCCTTTGAGATCATCATTTCAACCCACGTATATCTTGAATAATCATCTACCACAACTAATGTATATCTATTTCCACCAATACTTGCGGTAGTAACAGGTCCAAACAGGTCCATGTGAAGTAATTGCAAACATCTTGAAGTTGAAGGGGTCGTCTTGCTGGAGAAAGACGATTTTGGTTGTTTGCCTAGTTGACACGCTGTGCACTTCTCATCGTGGTGATCAGCTACTTTGGGTAGACCACGAACTAGATTTTCTCTACCAATCTTGGAGAGATACTTGAAGTTTAAGTGACTTAGTCTTTTATGCCACAGCCAACTATTCTCACTAACATTCTTTGCTACAAAACAGAGATTAGAAGAAATGCAAGATGAATTAAAATCAACAACATAAACATTTTTCTTACGAATCCCTTTGAGCAAAGTGACGCCGGATATGCCATCTTTGATGAGACAGAAATTTGAAGTGAAGTGGCATTGCAATCCTTTGTCGCAGAACTGAGATATTGAGAGTAGATTGTGTTGTAGTCCAATAACTAGAGAGACTTCTTGGATGGTGATTTTTCCTTTACGAATGACTCCATATCCTACAGTCTTTCCTTTGTTATTATCTCCAAAGGTTACTGATGGCCCTTTTTCTTCACGGACATCTTCCAATAAGTTGATATCTCCGGTCATGTGTCTTGAACAGCCACTATCGAGATACCATAAGCTTGATTTATCCTTGGAATGTCCGGCCATTAAGCAGAGGACCTACAAAATAGACATTTAAGAACAAGGTCCCCTTTTTATTCTTTTGGGTCTAAAGGGTTAGCAACTTTTGACAACCCACACTTGCCTCACAGAAGGAGGGTTACTCTTTCTGGGATTGGGTGTGAATCTCAAAAGACATTCAGCAGCCTTGTGACCATAACCATCACACACAGAACAATGGTGGAAGCCACTCAACTGAGGGTTAACAAACTTCGTTGAAGTCTTGAGCACAACATTGTTTACTGGTATGGATGAGGTCTCCTTAACAAAGTTCATCCTCTTGAACTTTGTTGCCTTGCCGCCACTTGCGGTCGCCGGCTTCCAGGATGCGGTCGCCAGCTTCCTAGGTGCGGTCGAATGATCTCGCGGTAAGTACATGCAGTAGGGAGCACCATCTACCTTGCTAGAGGAAGCCTCTGCGGTAGGTTCATCCATGGCAATTCCTTTCAACTTTGCCTTTCCAGTTTGTTTCTTAGGGTAGACATAGTTAAACACTAGTTTCTTCTTTGGTTCTTGTCCTACACCCTTTGAAACATGATGTTTAGCCTTTGACTCTTCCAAAGTTTGGCGGGTAAATTTCTCATCTCTTTCACAACAAGATGCACATTTAAGGTTGTCACTAGTTTGGAATCCCAAGCCTTCCTTATCACCACTAGACTTTTGGGATTCTAAGATTTGTTCCATAGTGACACGAGAATTGGTCCACTCATTTGTGATCCTTTTCAGGTCATTTATTTCAGCAACCAATTCTTCATTTTTAACCTTAAATATAGCATTTTGTTCTTCTAAGAAACGGTTTCGATCAGTAAGAGGAGTCATACTCTTGATCTGCTCCTTAAGGAGGGTGAGTTCAGATCTTAATAGAGATTTCTCCGTCTTAAGCTGGGAAATTTCTTCAGTTGAAAGTGCTAAAGCTTCCTTCATGCCAGAGAATTTACTAATTACCTGTTCAGCTTTTGCAAACATCTTTTCTTGTTCATCGGGGGAAATGTCAAATTTGACTTGTGGTGTGGTAGACAGAACTTCCTTTACTTTGGGGTTTAGTAGAGCCTTCTTTGCTGCACTCACATCACATCTTGAAAATAGAAGATCACCATTCTTTTGAACCGGAGTTAGGAATCCTTTTTCTGCAAGTTCGTCGGCCGTATAACTTATCCGTTTAGGTTTTGCATTTGGTGAGCGAAGACTTTTATTATCATCCTCATCATCGGACTGAACGACCAAACAGATGTGACCTTCTTCAGAATCCTCATCGCTTTCATCAGAATCTGACTCTATCCAGGTAGCTAACTCTTTTGTGGTAGAGTCCTCTTCAGCAACCATCCCCTTTTGCTTTGAGTATCTTGGATTGAAGTTGCTTTTCTTTTTCATATACTCATACTTGGGAATTGGGCATTCTGATGCGAAATGACTGGGTTTCCTGCAATTAAAACAAACGAGATCCTCTTTCTTCTTGGAGAAGTTGAAGTTCTCTTTCTTCTTTGAAGGGCTGCTCCTTGAAAACCTTGTTGGAGCTTTGCTTGTTGATCCGGGTCTTGCTGTCTTTCTGAACTTTTGGAATCTTTTCACGAACATAGCAAAATCATCATCATCCATATCAAGTAAATCTGATGTGGAGATTTTTGGATCTTCTTCCTCGATCACTTCTTCCTTTTGAGCAACCAACGATAAGCTCTTTGTTTTTCCCTCCATTTCAGCAATGTTGTTAAGCGTGATATCAAAGACCTTGAGGTTGGCATAGAGGCTTCTGAGAGACATGTCATCTAGTAGCTTGGTATCTTCAAGAGTGTTTCCTTTGTGTAGATATTGCGAACCAAGAGCGGCAAGAAAATTAACATTGATTTCTTTCTTGGTAAGCTTCTTTCCGAGTGCTGTATAAGTACTCACGATCTCACAATAACGATCGTAAGTGGCTCTTAGTGATTCACCGGGGATCTTAGCAAAGTTGTTGAATCTTCTTTGAATTGCAAACTTTTTGCTTTCCTTGCAAGCTTGATCTCCTTCGATGTAATCTTCAATTGCATCCCAAAGTTCTTTTGCAGTAGAGCATTCCATGATCTGTCGACGCTGTGACGTACTCAAGGTACTTAAAAGTATACTTTTTGCTTTCACATCCATTCCAACCAGTCTTTTCTCTTCATCGGTCCATTCAGCTTTTGGTTTCTTGATAGTCGGATTTGCACCATTGGTTTCTGGATCCGGATTAGCTTTCATTGGGAAGTATGGTCCAATGGTAAGACAATCACCAAGTTGCTCATCCATGGAGTAGAACTGAGTTAGAATGCTGTGCTTCCATACGTCAAAATTATCTTCGTCGAACGCTGGAACGTGAGTGAAGTTAACCGTTGCCATAGTTTTCTGACTTGCCATTTTGAATCGGCACCCAAGCTGTTAAGCTTGAAAAACATAAGTTTTATAAAGGTGTTTGCTCTGATACCACTTGTTGGTCCCAAAGACACAACAAGGGTATGAAAGGAGGCTAGAGGGGGGGTGAATAGCCTACTTAAAATTTCAACCCTTTTTCAAATTCAACCAAGTGCTTACAATCTTGAGTTTTGCGGTCAAGTAATAAACCGCGCGGTCAAGGTGTAATATGCACAGCGGAAGTTTTCGTTAGAAATGGGAAAGGTTGGTTTTGACTAAAATCTCTAAGTAGGAATACCAGCACTCACGGTCAACCAGGTTGCGGTCGAGTGAGTCCGGTCGAGGGTGAAGTGCGGTCAAGAGATTGCAGTCAAGAGGTTGAGATTGAAAGTTGTTGTCTTGGAAGTTTTGGCAAAAGATAAGTTAGTCAGATTTTAACTTAGGCAATGTGGAGAACAAACAAACACAATTCACAATACGTTTGAATATCTGTAAGATCAAACACTAAACGACAAGCAAAGTTAATATGAACAATAAGGAACAAGATGAACAATACTTGAAAGTAAATTTGCAGAAAGGTAAAATGACACAAGTATTTGGAAAGGTTCGATCTGTTAAAAAGATCTACGTCCTTTACCAAGATGGTCAGTCTTGGATTTTGAATGGAGGTATATATTGATTCTTGAGTGTACAGATTACAGAGATGAAGTATTGAATCAACACCTACTTTCTATGAAGAACAAATCCTAGACTTAGACCAGTGTATCACTTTTGATTCAATCTAAGTGATTTATCAATTGGGGTGAGTGTGTGTGTGTAAGAATCTGAAGCTCTTTGAAATCTATATGATTTAGAGCCTAAAGAATCTTATGTGTTACAAGGCTTGAGATGACTTGAATGTTGCTGGAGATCTTTGAAGGTTTGAAGGTGAGTTCTTTGAAGATTCAAAGGATTCTGGAAATCTTAAGTATGATCTTCAATCACCAAGTATTTCAACAGCAATTTCTCTTTTAGAATCTCAGCTTTTTTTCAATGAAGAACTTAAGGGCTATTTATAGCCTTGAATGAGAAAATAGCTGTTGGATTTACTTGGGCTCCAAGTTGAAGGACAATGAGCTGTTGAATTCTGATTGGAGCTCAATCTGAGTTTATCCTTTTTGCAGATAAGAGGTGGTCCCACTTAGATGAATTCAAATTTGAATTACTTGGGATCCAAGTTCTGCAACGTTCTAAACTAACCATAGTTTGACCATGGTTAAGTTTGAACAAACTTGGGTTCTTGAACTTCTGCTCCTGCGGTCGAGACTTGCGGTCAATATGCCTAAGGGCATCTGCGGTCGAGGAGTCAAATGTGACCTGTCAAGATATGCCATAAAGCTCACGGTCACTGACTTCCGGTCAAGTGATTCACGGTCAAGTGAATTCACGGTCAAGGTCTTGACCACTAAAATTCCAGACTTAGAAAATTTTCAGCCTATCAATCTAAAGCCTATACTATCAAAGTGGACTATTCTAAAAATGAAGTTTAACACTTATTACAATATATCCTAAGTCCACAAAAGATAAAATTAGGTTATGGGATCAATCAAATCTAGGTAATAGGAGTGGTTAATAATAAGCATACCCAACACGGCCGCACGCCAAGATCAGAATGTCTGATTTTGCTCAAAAATCAGAATTTGGAATTTTCGAGAGGTTCAACAAAACCAGTAACAGAACCAATCCAGACCTGCTGATCTGGAATGGGTTTTGGGTAGTTGGTTTGTGTGTGGATCTTGGGGTTTGATTTTCCTATTTGTTTCAGTCTTGTGATTCTAAGATTGGTTCAAGGTTTGGATGGCTAATCTGCGTTCATCGAGATTGTGTTTCCCAAACTTGATCGCAATCAAAGTTTCAAAGATGAAACGAAGTTAGAATTATGAAGAGTTCATAATTGCTAAAATTGAGAAACAAAATTCTTGATTCAAAGTTTGGAGATCCATGTGGAATTGTGAATGCAATTGGCCTACGTTCATCGAGACCATCTATTGCTTAGTTTCGGCCACATGGACTACTTTCTTGGTTTCTTGAATTAGTGCGGGATTGTGGTTGCCTAATGGCTTAGTTCGACCGCACTTCTTGTTGTCTTGATTTGGAGATAATAACCAAAGTTGAAATAGTCTCATCCTCATAATTATAGAGAAACTAATGACACATAAATATCATGCTTAAATTAATGAAGATTAATTTAGTGGCTAAACTTGATGTGTAACATGTTTATATTATGTGCTCATAAATGTGTTATATGCTATATGTGATGAACCTTCAAAGAAAGTTTTAAGTCTTTTATTGCCATGCCATGATTAAAACACTTGTTAGTACATGAGTGATTTTAATGTAGATTCTCCATAGCGAGGTGTATTAAATTTGTTTATGTATGAGCAAGATAGATAGTGTGGGCACGCCCTAGCGGGACACATTAACTGTGCGTTTAAAATGGTTAGACTTAATTGGGCGTCAAAACAGTTTTGGGCCTAGGCAAAGATGAGGTTTAACATGCTTTTTGAAATTTGATTTCTTAAAGAATCTCATAAAAGGAACTAAGAGTCATATGAGATATGATTGACAAGAGTTGTCTACCTAATTAATTTGATTTTGTGTAATCCGCCTTAGCGGACTTGAAATTAAATTAAAGTTGGATCTTAACCCATTTGAATTATATTATACATTGGATGTATATGAAGGTTATATAATTTAGTGGGAGTATTTTGTTTTAAAAATACATTATTTATCTCTTTAATGAAAATCGGTACTTATTAAATTTTGGAAATTTTTGCATATTTGTAGATAATGACTAATAACACTCAATCAATGTCGTTGCGATGGATCCTTGAGAAGGATAAGCTCGAAGAGAATGGTACCAACTTTATGGATTGGATCCGTAGCATAAGAATCGTTCTTAGGTAAGAAGATAAGTTGTACATTCTCGATGGGCCTCTCCCCGCTGAACCACCGCCTACTGCCCCTAGGGTAGAAAGAGACAATTACAAGAAACATCGTAATGATTCTAGAGATGTAAGTTGTCTCATGCTTGCTGCTATGTGTTCAAAACTCCAACAAAGTTTGGAACATTTGGAAGCCTATGAGATAGGCGTGGAGTTGAGAACCATGTTTCAAGAGCAAGCTAGGCAAGAGAGGTACAAGACCATTGTTGCATTCACTACTAGTAAAATGAATGAAGGGCAACAAGTGAGTCCTCACTTTCTTAAAATGAAAGGTTATGTAGAGCACCTTGAGAAACTTGGCTATCCAATCCCATTGGAGCTAGCCATGGATCTCATTCTTAATTCATTGCCTAAAAGTTATAATCAGTTTGTAATGAATTATAACATGCATGGAATGGATAAGAATCTCTCTGAGTTGCATGGGATGCTCAAAACTGCAGAGATGAAAATTGTGGAGAAAGGTTCTCCCGTGCTCTTGGTTCATGATGGGAAGAAGCCTGGTGCCAAAGGCAAGGGTAAGGCAAAAGTTGTCAAACCCAAGATAAGCAAGGCAAAGGTTGCCAAGGCTTCTGAGGCAAAACCCGATACACAAAAGGATGCAATTTGTTTCCATTGTCAAGAAATTGGTCATTGGAAACGTAATTGCAAGGCTTTCTTGGAAGAGCAAAAGAAGAAGAAGAGCAGCAAGGCTGCGTCGACTTCAGGTATCTATATGATAGATATTCTCCTTTCTACCACTGATTCTTGGGTATTGGATACCGGATGTGGTTCTCACATTTGTCTAAATGTGCAGGGACTAAAGAATAGGAGACTGCTTAAAGAAGGTGAAGTAGATCTACGCGTGGGGAATGGAGCAAGAGTTGCTGCATTAGCCGTAGGGACTTATAAAGTCACTTTACCTTCCGGATTAATTCTTGTTTTGAACAATTGTTATTATGTTCCGGATTTAAGCAGAAATATTATTTCAATTTCTTGTTTGGATAATGAAGGTTTTAAGTTTCTTATTGAGAATAAGAAATTCTCTATTTATTTAAATGATGTGCTTTATGGTATTGCTAATTCATTTAATGGCCTTTATATCTTGGATGTCAATAATGAAAATAATGTCTATCATGTAAATAAGAAATCTAAACCTAATGATGTAAATCATACTTATTTGTGGCATTGCCGTCTTGGTCATATTAATGAGAAGCGTATCTCAAAACTCCATGGGGACGGACTTTTGGGTTCATGTGACTTAGAGTCATATGACACTTGTGAGTCGTGTCTTCTTGGAAAAATGACTAAGACACCTTTTACCAAGTTGGGTGAAAGGGCAAGCGACTTATTGGGGTTGATACATTCCGATATATGCGGACCATTAAGTAGCAATGCTAGGGGAGGATTTCAATACTTCATAACCTTCACTGATGATTATAGTAGATTTGGGTATGTTTACCTAATGAAACATAAAAGTGAAGCATTTGAGATATTTAGAATATTTCAAAATGAAGTAGAAAAACAACTTGGCAAAAGTATAAAGGCACTTCGATCAGATCGAGGTGGTGAATACTTAAGTCAAGAATTTGACGATCATCTAAAGAATTGTGGAATAGTTTCACAATTGACTCCGCCCGGAACACCACAATGGAATGGTGTGTCTGAGAGGAGAAATCGGACTTTGTTAGACATGGTTCGATCAATGATGAGTCAAGTTGATCTTCCAATATCCTTTTGGGGTTACGCCCTAGAAACCGCTGCTTTCACACTAAATCAAGTTCCAACTAAATCGGTTCCAAAGACTCCATATGAGATGTGGAGTGGAAAGAAACCTAGTTTATCTTTCATGAGGATTTGGGGTTGCGAAGTTTATGTCAAGAGACTTATCTCTGACAAACTAGCACACAAATCTGATAAATGTATTTTCGTGGGATATCCTAAGGAAACTAAAGGATATTACTTTTACAACCGAGGGACAACAAAGTGTTTGTTGCCCGAACTGGTGTCTTTCTAGAGAAAGAGTTTCTCTCCAAAGAAATCAGTGGGAGTAAAATAAATCTTGAAGAAATTCGAGACCCAGAAAATAACATTGAACCAATAGTGGAACAAGAACAAGAACCACAAGGAGTTGTGGAACCTGTTCAAAATACACAAGCATCTCGCAGATCTAGTAGGTTACGATCCGAGCCCGAGAGATATGGATTTCTCGTAACGGATAGTAATGAGGTAGAAATCATTGAGAATGATGAACCGTCAACCTACCAAGAGGCGATGTCTTCTCCTGATTCGGACAAGTGGCTTGGAGCCATGGAATCCGAATTGCAATCCATGCAAGACAATCAAGTTTGGAATTTGATTGATGCGCCCGAAGGTGTAAAAACCATAGGATGCAAATGGGTCTTCAAGAAGAAGACTGACATGGATGGGAAGGTGCATACTTACAAAGCTAGGCTTGTAGCGAAGGGTTATAGGCAAGTTCATGGTATTGACTATGATGAGACCTTTTCACCCGTAGCAATGATCAAGTCTATAAGAATTTTGCTTGCCATTGCCGCATATCATGACTATGAAATATGGCAGATGGACGTCAAAACCGCTTTCCTGAATGGAAAACTTCAAGAGGATGTGTATATGACACAACCAGAAGGTTTTGAACGAGATTCTAAGGTATGCAAATTGCAAAGATCCATCTATGGGTTAAAGCAAGCTTCAAGGAGTTGGAATCTCCGTTTTGATGAATCGGTCAAAGAGTTTGGTTTCATCAAGAACGAAGATGAGCCTTGTGTATACAAGAAGATTAGTGGGAGCATAGTGCTATTCCTTATTTTATACGTGGATGGCATATTGCTCATTGGAAACGACATTCCTACACTTCAGTCTGTGAAGACTTGGTTAGGAAAGTGCTTCGCAATGAAAGATATGGGTTAAGCCGCATATATACTTGGCATTAAGATCTATAGAGATAGATCAAAGAGGCTACTTGGTTTAAGCCAAAGTACATACATTGACAATGTCATTAGAAGATTCCGTATGGAAAATTCTAAGAGAGGCACCTTGCCCGTGTTACATGGAGTTTCTCTAAGCAAGACTCAATGTCCTAAGACAAAAGATGAGCGTGAGAAAATGAATGATGTTCCATATGCTTTGGCAATTGGGTCCATCATGTATGCCATGATTTGTACTAGTCCGGATGTGTCTTATGCTTTGAGCATGACAAGTAGATACCAATCCGACCCTGGCGAAAATCACTGGATAGCTGTAAAAGCGATTCTTAAGTACTTAAGAAGAACTAAAGACTCGTTTTTGGTCTATGGAGGAATGGAAGATGATCTCGTTGTAAATGCTTACACAGATGCAAGCTTCCAAACCGACAAAGATGATAGCCGATCGCAATCGGGTTTTGTGTTTATGTTAAATGGTGGAGCTGTAAGCTGGAAGAGTTCCAAGCAAAGTACAACCGCTGATTCTACAACAGAAGCTGAGTATATTGCTGCATCGGATGCTGCAAAGGAAGCTATTTGGATTAATAAGTTCATAACTGAACTTGAAGTGGTCCCTAGTATTGCTAATCCAATAGACCTTTATTGTGATAATAATGGTGATATTGCTCAAGCAAAGGAACCAAGAGCACATCAGAAATCCAAACACATACTTAGGCGTTTTCCTATCATTCGAGAGATCGTTGATAGGGGAGACGTAAATATATGCAGAGTACCTACTGATGACAATGTTGCGGACCCGCTAACAAAGGGACTTCCACAAGCTAAACATGATGGTCATGTTAGGTCCATGGGTATTAGATACATGGGAGATTGGGCCTAGAGCAAGTGGGAGATTGTTGGTAGTGGTGCCCTAGGCACGTTTAATAAACGTTGTAATTGTTATCATTTATTTCATATCAATAAAGAGATGTTTTGATTATTATTGTTGTTCATGTTTACTTATAATAATCTCCGTCCCTAGTACTTGTTAAGCACTAGTATAAAGGCTAAATGATCATGCGATGATCATGTTAGATTTATAGGTACTTGTTTGGAACAAGGTACTGGACATGACCCGCTGTATGAGATTTATGTCATGGTCCATGTCAAACATATATCTCATATTAGTTATGTCATTTGAATCCTTAGACATGAAGTTATTATAGTCTTCCACTTGATGAACATTATGTTTGACATATTCAAACGCTACCTTTAACCGGGAAGTTATAAAGGGTATGATTGGCATAATCGGATTCATGTAGGGAAGAACAATAAGCTAAATGAATTTGTCCCTCCTCGGAGAGATGTCAAGCTTGGGCCACTCGTAGGAATGATGTTGATGAAATGTTCGGCCGGACTCAAATGGATTGATTGGATCAATAGCATTTGAATTATCAACATATTCGGAATCGAGAAAGTATTGAACAAAACAAGTTGACTGTTTGACCATGACTTGTGTTCAATGACATCGTGGACAAAGGGATTGTGACATATTCTAAAGGAATGCGAACTTGTATCTAGTTATACTATTTGGGTAGGTATGACGGTTTGCTAGAACCTAATCATATCTTATGGGATCATGTTTGAGCTCATTGCCAACTTAGTATAATCCTAGAGGGTCACACACAATAGAACGAATCTTTAAAAGGACTATATTGGAATTTTGGAAATCTGGACTTTCTGGGAAGTGGGCGACCGCACATAATGGACTGGGCGGCCGCACACTTAGCTCAGAAATGTACCAGTTTTGTTTCAGATTGTTGTGCGACCGCACAGAGGGTTTTGGGCGGCCGCACAGTACTGTCGACTGGCACTTTCCTAATTCGATTTGGAATGTCTTTTGACACAAGATTCCTATTTGGAATAGGTCTTGCTTGTGTATAAAAGGATGAGTTCGGCCATAACTTCGATGATAGCCTTTTGTGAGTCTCCAAAGAGTTTGAGAGAGGTTTTATTTTGTTCTAAGACATCTTTGGTTGAAGAACAAAATAATACACAAAAGAAAAATTCCATATAGTCATATCAAATTGTGAAAGTGTGTTTCATAGTTGTTGGTCTAGCAACCAAGATCAAAGAAGCTACTTTGATATTCGTTCGAAGTGTGGATACCGCTAGAGGGTGAAAATCATCATCTTCAAAGTTCGTGTTCAAGCTTTGTGATCGTGATCAAGTCTTCAAACCTCCACCAAAGACCAAGAGAATTTGATAGCCATCAAGGGTTAGTTTATTCCTTTATTCTTATATTGTATTTGATTTAATCATATGAACGGATCCATGGCTTTGGGTTTCAAAATTTTAAATGCTAATTTCTGCTGCGCATGTATCTTCGAAACCCAACACTTATAACATAACAAAGACAACACACAAAACTCTCCTCTTACTCTATACAAAACAATGACGACCCCTTGTTCCTTGTTTGAGGCTTGTAATATCAACAATGAAGAACAACAGAAAGAGAAACCAGTTGAAGATAAGATCACAAGCCTTCCAAGGGGTAATCCCAACAATGAACAATTCAAGAAGGAGAAAGCAGTTGAAGAGAAGATCTCAATCCTTCCGAAAGGTAATCTCAATAAAGAACCAGAGAAGTCGAAATCAATTAATGAGAAGATCACAAGCCTTGCAAAAGGTGATCACAACAATGAAAAACTAGAGAACGAGAAATCAGGTGAAAAGAAGATCTCAAGTCTTCTAAAGGATAATCTCAATAATGAAGAACTAGAGAAGGAGAAATCAATTGATGATAATATCTCAAGCCTTCCAATGAGAAATCACAACAATGCACAACTAGATAAGGAGAAATCAGTTGAAGAGAAGATCTCATGCCTTCCAAAAGGTGATATCAACACTAAAGAACCAAAAAAATGAGAAATCGGTTGAAGAGAATATCTCAAGCCTTCCAAAAGGTATTCTCAAAAAGGAAGAATTTGAGAAGGAGAAATCAATTGAAGATAAGATCTCAAGCCTTACGAAGGCTAAAGGGTGGGTAACACACAATCTCTACCTATACCAAGGCTTTTGGTATGATCATCTAGTTGTCGATGGTACCATTTTTTCACAACATAATTTCAATGCCAAATCCACAGATATCCTTTTGGCAACAAACATGAAATGTGGTACAACATGGCTCAAGTCCCTTGCCTTTGCTATAAAAAATAGAGCGGCCGCACCACCCCAAAATGACGAACTCCCTACACAAACACAAAACCTTTTGCTCAGTGCTAATCCTCATACACTAATTTCTTACTTGGAACTTGGGTTTTTTTACCGTAATACCATGGAAGAGGTTAAAGCCTTACCTTCACCACGTGTTATTGCTACCCACATTCCTTATTGTTCATTGTCTAAATCAGTTTATAGTTCGGGTTGTAGATTTGTGTATATGTGTCGAGAGCCCAAAGATGTGTTTATTTCCATGTGGCATTTTTTCGACAGGGCGCCTCAGAAAGAAGTTGCAATCATTTCGTTGGAAGAAGCATTTGACATGTTTTGCCAAGGTGTCTCCCTCTTTGGACCGTATTGGGATCATGTGGTAGGATACTACAAGGCTAGCTTGGAATGCCCTCAACGATTTTTGTTCTTGAAGTACGAGGACATGCACAGTGACACTTTGAATCAAGTGAAGAAGTTGGCAGAGTTCTTGGGCTACCCTTTCTCGTTGGAAGAAGAGGTGAAAGGGGTTGTTGAGGAAATTATACAGCTGTGTAGCTTTGAGAATATGAGAAATTTAGAGGTCAACAAGAAGGGTACATCACTTGGTATATTTAACAATGAGAGATACTTCAGGAAAGGTAAGGTTGGGGATTCAAAGAACTATCTCACAGTTGCAATGGTGGAACGTCTCAACGCGATTACCAAGGAAAAATTTCAAGGTCTTGAACTTGGATACTAAGCGGTTATTAAATCCAACACCCTAATAAGCCAGTGGAGAAGGATGTGAGGTCAATCAAGAAGAAAAAATAATGAGATGAGGGATGCATTCCCCGGTCAATCTAGATATAGTTATATAAGTTTTCAGTAATGTTGCATTTAAGTTGGTAGTTAAGTTTGTCGATCCTCTCCATGTAATAAAGTTATATTTAATTTTATCTTTCACAATTGGGTGTGCAATATTTGTCCAGTGTCAAAAAAAAAATTCTTGTCACATATTCACAAATTTCATATCATAATTGGCCAAAAATATTTGTGAAATATTTGAACATGTTTTAGATTGGGGATCAAACGAAACTTATGTCTAGCCAGTAATCCCCACTACAAAAAAATAAATAAACAATCCATACATATGTGTGTATCTGGTTTCGTGCACTCCATACGTATCAAATTGATAGTGTTTTTCAAACACTTTAAGGTTATATCGCAAGTTTTGGAAACTCAGTGATTTGAATTCTTATTTTTTAGGCAAAATTGCACCAAAAATAACCTAACTATAGATGAACTGTGGATTTCATACATAAACTATTTTTTCGTTCCATCCTTTACAATAAACTATTTTTTTGTTGCATGAGAGATCACTCAAGCTAACGACATCCAATTTTTGCCGTTAAGTTGTCATGTGCATTGCACATGACAAAATTCTTAAAGGTAAAATAAGAAAACTACCCACAATCATTTAATTTTGGGAAATAATAAAGTTACAAAAGATGGCTACAAAATGTGGCTTACTAAATGAGGTGTCATAATTGTATTGGTATTTTTAATTAGTGTGTCGGATCCACTATCGATGTAGTCAATAAAATATCGTCACCACATCTTGTATCCTTCATTTTGTAAACTTCTTTTGTAAGCCTAGCATTGCCCTTTAATTATTCCCCTTAACTTGAGCCCTTCCCCTTTAGAATAATATTAGGGGCACAAAAAATCACAAAAACTTGCTCACAAAATCATAGGTGTAATAATGTCACTACCAGGCCAAAACAATCAAACACATCCTCTGTCTCCAAACTTTTTATCTTCTCCACCCTAGTCTGCATCTCAGCCACCAAGCCCCACCCCACCCAACCTCGCTTGCCGTCAGCGCGCTAACTTCACTCTAACTTGTCGGAGACTCGATTGACCCGTCATCTATCTTGATGAAAGAAAGAGAAAGCTCTTTTTCCTCCCTCCCCTCGCCCCCATCATCGGCGCCGCCGCACTCACCAACTCTCTCACCTCAATCCGCCGTCCACCCCTCAGGATTATCCACTCCCCCCTCCCTCTCCCAATGTAGTTGTCTTCGTGCGATTGTAATTCCTAAGAAGACTGCACTTTTGAGTTTGAATCTTGGATTTATTAGATCTAAGTTTGAAATCTCTCATCTCTCTCTTTCTATTTTAATTTTGAGATTTCTCAACTCACAAACCCCATTAATCTGGAAAAAAAAACTCATTTTTATTTAGATCTCGTAAATTACGACTCGTATTTGATGAATCAAATGCCAGATCTTGTAGATGTAAATTTGTGATTGTGTCTTTGGCTATTGCAGTGGCATTGGAGGTGAAGATTGATGAATAAACATTGAAATTTTCAGATCTAAAAATAAAAATTAATTTAATTTTGTGAATTTTGTTTTTTGATTTTGTTGTGATTTTTGAATGGGGTAGTTTAGGAAAAAAAGGTGTTTGTTATGGAAATGAACTTGATTTTATGAGGTTTCTGTTTTGGATTTGGACTTTTTTTTATGATTAATGAAGGTGGTGGTGGTGGTGGTGGTGTCCAAGGATGGTGGTTGTGGTTGTGGTTGTGGTTGTGGATGTGGATGTGGATGTGGATGTGGATGTGGATGTTGGACGGGTTGGTAATGGTTGGGTGGTATTGTTTCTTGAATTTCCTATTATAATACTCCTTTCGTGCCAGTTTAAGGTTCTTACTTTCCTTTTTGGTATGTCTCAGTTTAAGGTTTTAATTGTTTTATTCCTTAAATGGCAAAGGATGAATAGTGTTTTGGACATTTTTGTCCTCGTAAAGTTCATATATTACAAAAAGCCCATCACTTACCCATCTACTTTTCACCCACTTGCTTTATGAATGGACAATTATATCCTTCACCCACTACTATTCTTGACTCAATTTTACCTTGATTCCTTAATAAGCGTACAAAGCCAAACTAAGAACCTTAAACCGGGACGGAGGGAGTAGTAATTATTTCATCTTACGAAAATGAATTTCAATATGTTAATTATTAAAAATATAGCTAATTTGTTTTGATATGTTTAAATGGTATTCAAAAAAATTAGAAAGTAAAAAAGTAAAGGGAAAATTGATTATTCTTACATAATAGGCAAAATTGCATCAAGAATCACCTGACTATATGCCTATTGTGGATTTCATACCTAAACTATTTTTCGTTACATTCCTTGCACTAAACTATTTATTTGTTGCATGGGAGGTCACTCCTCCTAACACCGTTTGTTTTTTTCCGTTAAGTTGGCATGAGCATTGCTGATGTTAGGACTTTTAAGGGCGAAACAGGAAAATCATCATATTTTAAAGCAAAACAATATTTGTTCAAGTAAAAGGGGGAGAAATTGTAAAACATTAAAATCTAGATCCTATAAGTAATATTTTTACAAATTTTAATTTTTACAAATTCCCCCCTCCCCCTTCTATTTCATTCCTAACCTAAATCACCCAAAAGTGATTTTTTTTTATTTATAAGACCATCCACAGTGGTTTCAACCAAAAAAAACCATTCAACACCCACTTTATCACTCCACATCAGCTTCTCTCTCTTCCAACTCATCCATTCAACACCCATTCAACAAAACACCCTACAATAGTTTGTTTAATCCTCACATTCAACACTTTTCTCACTCATCATCCTATACCCCACCACTTAAAATTTATTTTTTATTTTTTATTTTTATGATTAGTGTTGAAATGATTATTATTGGGATCCATTTCAAGAAAAAGATGGGTTTTTTTTTTGTCGAAATACTATGAAACTTACGTCAATTTAAAGAGAAAAAAAATTAAGAAATTTGGTGTAACAAAAAAAATTTTAAAAACATTTTTTTTGAAATAATTGAGCTCAAATAATAGGAATAAAAGAAAATAATTCCTCAACTAATCACGCGCCGACACATGGCGCATACAATGAAACTTGCTGACATTTTCCGGGTTCACACTTGTGAATCCATTCAACCAAATGAAAAAACAAACCCAATTAATGTAAAGACCCGAAATTTTCTTTTTATTATTTAATTAATTTAATTGAATTGAATTAATTCAATTAAATGAAACTTAAAGTTATTGGGTTAAATAAAGAAGGGGGTTAAATAGTTAAAGAGTGGGCCAAGTGTATTGAACTCCAAGTTGGGTTGGCCCGAACTAAATTAAATGGACTCAAGCCCAACTCACAAATTACCCAAGATATAAATACAATGGTTAGTGAAATCCTAGGTTTTTATTCTTAATCCTCAAAACAACACAACCACAAAAACCCTAATTCCTATACCAAGGTTGCCGAACCAAGGAGGGAGGAGGAAGAAAGATTTCGGCCATTGTTTTGGAGATACAATCCGACTAAATCCAAGGTAATGTCAAACCCTATACTCTAAAATTTAATTCATTGATTTTGGTTGAGTAAAGCTTGAATTATGAATGTTTTAAAAGAATAAACATTAGGGTTTGCATGCTAGTGATTTAATTATGAGAAATTAATTACTAGAAGTTTAGATCCAAAGACTTTAATCAAAGTATGATCTTCATGTTAGTTTTTATTCTTAAGATTGATTCTTGATGATAATGATCTTAATGAATTAATACTCTCCAATGCATGGGGATTAATCAATATGAGATTGAGACTAATTTGGGTTTAACAAAAAGAAGAAAAAAATATGGGTTTACACCCATATCATATTCGGCCGAATGGCCATAAAAAGGATGGGGAATTATTTTGGTTAATTTTAACGATTATTGTTATTGATTTATGAATGAATGATGTTAAAAAGTTACAAGAAAATTTAGATCAAGAGAAGTTGATCAAATCAATGGATAATTGAAGCCAGGGTTTCGGCCTAGGAGTCATTAAAGTTGGGTGTTGATTTTGATTAAAATGTTAAGAGTTGGGACGGAAAAGTTAGTATTTCAGTTAGATTTATAACGGAAAGAAAGTATGATCATTAAAAGAATTGTTAGAAAGTTAGAAAATTAACTTGAAAGGATGTAATAGTTACTTGGAAAACCTTGAAAGTTAGAAAGTTAACGGAAAGGAGGAAGATTAAAAGATTTCAGTTAGTTTTCCTAACGGAAAAGGATTAAACTGAAAAAGTTAAAGTGAAAAAGAATATAAAAAGGGAAACCTTTGAAGATAAAGGGGCCTAAGTGATTAAAAAGAAACTTGGGGGATCTTTATGAACAAAGAACCAAAGTCAAAGGATTTAATTGACAATAATTGAAAGTCAAAGGACCTTCCTGCAATTTATCCAAAGTTGAAGGACCAAATTGCAATTAATCCAAAGTTGAAGGACCAATTTGAAATTAACCTAAAGTTGAAGGACTAAATTGCAATTAACCTAAAGTTGAAGGACCAAATTGCAATTAATCCAAAGTTGATAGTATTTGAATAAACTCCGCGTTATTGAACGTTCTTTTGAAAGAATCTGTACTTAGTGATGTCCCCATTGATCTACTAAGTATCGAAGTTTGAAACTTGTTATCACATACTTGTACCTTGGTATGTTCTCATTTTAACTTGTAAGTTAACCACTTACTTGTTAGAGTGGCCGATGTCCGGTTAGAAAAGACATTGACGGACAGTCCAGTTAGAAAAGACTCGTCCTTAAACTAGGGATTGCATGAGTGATCACATGCCTTCTCTCAGGAATTGTCTGATTACAAGGATGATTCTAGACCCCGAGCATATATGTGTGGATACCATATATGTTACGACCCACACTATTGGCTTGGAAAAGCTAGGTGTACAAATTGTACCATTGGCATTGAGGTTATAATGTACGTTACCCCGGAATTGACGGAACTTGAATGAATCCCTTTGGATTGTAGTGCCATAATCCTTTGAAAGTGAAATCTTAAAAGTATTACGACTGTATTGTTCTGCAGTCTTGAATCAAAAAGTAACTGAACCTATCTGTGTAAAAGTTATTCATGGTATTCGTTCTGGTCGTCTCTCCTTAGTAACCGGAGAGGCCACGTATGAACTTACTGAGCATTCGTTCGCTCATCCCTTCTCTATAAATTTATGTTTCAGGATTTAAGTAGAAGGGGAAGAAAAGGAGGGCAGCCGTAGGAAGAACGGCAGATCGAAGATTCTTATTTTGTTATTTTAAGAACATTTATTTATTGGTGTAAGTTAAAGATACATTAATGGCTAGGGTGGTTTACCTGCCAAGATAAGTTTTAGGTTACGCTTCCGCATTTATTTTGAATTGATGATGTAATAAAGGGTTAGTTGTGAACCCTAATTTGAGGTATTAATTATTGTTATTTAATGCTATTAAATGCTCAGATACAGTAAGGTAAATTCGGGGTGTTACAATTAAACCAACCATTGCATGGATTAAACAAGGAATTTTGTGTGAATTGCATTTTCAACAATGGGTTAAACAACCATTGTACATGGTCTAAGAAAAATCAGGTAATGTTAGTGATGGAGGTGAGAATGAATTGATCGCAATGTTCTCAAGGATTGCAAACATTATTTTTTCCCAATGAAACTCACACCACCAAAACCCCACTTCCCAGCCGCACCCATCTCATTTCAAGACCATATTTGTTTATGAGGAATCTAACTTTAATTTCATAGCATATCATATTCAATTCATGTTAATTAAATTTCATTGATGGCTAAAATTAGAAGAATTTTGGTATTTCACAAATCTTTTTAATCAAATGTTTCATCTTCTAGGACTTATTAGATGCACATATATCTATTAGATGTTTTAATTTTTAATTTAATTTGATTCATAAATTAGAGACTTTTGATCATCAAAATACTAATCACATACTCATTCATCTCTCTTTAGGACTTATAACATAAAAAAAAAATGATTCATGATGAATCAACTTTTAATTCATTGAGTTGTCAATTACATCAATTTCAAACGTTCAATCTACAACAATAGAAAGACAAATGAATTACAAAAAAGTAAAATACTTCATTGTTCCTAAACTAAATACCCATTTTCTTTGTTAGTTAAGAATAATTTAAAACATTTTAAGAGACAAAAGTAGTATAATATACCTCAAGATTGAGTTTTGAGCAATAGTATCACAAAAGTGTTATTCATAAATAGATAGTTATTTCATTGTTCATTAGATTGCTAACGGTATCAAGTTGGTATTCTTTGTTAGTTATTTCATTGGATTTCTGCTTAACATTCTATCATTCGATTAATGAAATTTAATTAGTTGAAAAGTCACATTAGTTGAAAAGTCACACCTTTAATACACGCACTGCCTAGTCTACACTCATATTCTATATATATAAGGGTTAGTTGTGAACCCTAATTTGAGGTATTAATTATTGTTATTTAATGCCATTAAATGCTCAGATACAGTAAGGTAAATTCGGGGTGTTACAGTTGGTATCAGAGCAATGGCTTTAGGTCTTATGGGAGAAAACTGAAAGTTAAGACTAATGGGAGAACTTAGTACTTGACTTGAATAAGATATTACTTGAGGAAGTTCAAGTGATAAAATCTATCTCTAGGAATAATACTAAGGATGTACGTAAAGTATGAATATACTTGGGGAAGTAGAAACCTCTTCATTACATGTATATTATGTTCTACAATTATGTTATACGAAATCTTGGGACTATGTACTAATTAAGTTTATTGTTGGTGTGTGTAGGATCATGTCGAGGAGACCAATGAAATCTGTAAGGTACAGTGCTACCCTGAAGGAAGAAATAGAAGCCAAGGAGAATGTCATTAAGCAGTTAACTATGGAGTTGCGCAAGACAAAAAGAGAGCTTAGGAAGGAGACTCTAGGAGTCGGCAGCCTACAGAATGTCATCAAGGGACGTGATGAGGACATGATGTATGTAGAGGGAAAGTTAGCAGTACAGCTAGAGAAAGTCAAAAGCCTAGAGAGCCACGTGATTAGAGCTAATCGCGAGTGGAACCGTATCAGTGTACAACTAGTAGATGAGATAGAGCATGGAAATAAGCTGAAGAAGAAGATAGCTGAACAAGAAGTGTATGAGGAGAAGCTTAGAGTGTCAAGCTATCAGATTTGGGCAGAGAAGATAGAGTTACAAGAGAAATATGACCAACTCGAAGCAGAGCACGCACAATGTGGAAATTGATGCAATTGGTTACAAAATAGTTATTGGAATAGATTTTTTTTTTATGATTAGTGGAGTAATACAATTAGATTTTGCTTATGTTAAGTTGAATTTCGGGTGTATTTTGAGATGTTTAAATCTCACACTTTAGTTGAATAAAGTTAGTTATTTAATTTAAATACCAGAATTATGAATTGTCTATTATTGTTTAGACTAAAAGTCAACTTGTCAAGAAAAGACAAGGGAAAACGTCGGATTGATTGGAAATAATCTCCGTAACCATGGTACGAAGTAAGACGACCATTGGAGTAAGTTAACGCTAGTTAAGTAATAAAAACTAGTGAAATAAAGAGATAATAATCAACCAAGTAAAATGGTTGTAAGTTATGAAGTACAAAAAAAAACTCCTGAACCGGAGAAGAAAGGTTAAGTAAACTAACCAAATCTGAATAATGGTCTAGTTCAAAAGACCTACAAACACGATCAAAACTAACAAGTAACCGTTGGTAAAAGAATAGTAATGTTAAGTATACCATGAACACCGCACATATCGTGTAGTGTTGAACATTTCTAGAGCACGAACTTGTTCTAAAGTAAAAAAGGAAAATTTGCAGATGAATACCAGAAGTGGAAACAACAGAAACGGCGAGGGCAATGACAACAACACCGGTAATGCAGGCGGGCAGTTGGACCCGGCACTGGTAAATCTCTTGCAGACGCTATTACAGACAGTAGCTGGGATAAGTCATACTGTTGCTGGACTTCTCAACCACCACCACAAGCTCCATTACGTGACCCGCTAGAGTTATTCCAAAGGAGGAATCCAGATTCGTTCTCGGACACAGCTAAGGAGAAGCCCGAGGATTGGATTAAGAGTACTGAGCGTATATTCGAAACGCTGAACTGCACTGAGGAGCAGAAAGTGGTATTTGCGACATTCATGCTAAAAGGGAAGGCTCAGTCGTGGTGGGAGGCGGAAAAGCGAGCTGCTGTGGCTCGTGGTGACGCGGCATTTACATGGACCAGGTTTAAGGCTATCTTTAATGAGAAATATTATCCTGCAAGCACAAGGAACGCCAAGGTGGCAGAATTCCTGACTTTGGTGCAAGGGAACATGACAGTGGCTGAGTATGGTGAGAAGTTCACCGATCTGCTAGAGTTTGCACCAAGATTCTTCGATACTAAAGAACAGAAAGCAAGGAAATTTGAAGCAGGATTGAGTGATAGAATTCGGTACAGAATCACACCGTTAGCTCTGACTACGTATTCAGCGGTGCTGGACAGGGCTAAGATAGTGGAGAAGGAGTCGGATAATTATCGTAACCGACGGGAAGAGAAAGGAAAAACAGTGGCTGAAAAGGCAGAAGGAAACAAGGGCAGTAAAGACCACAATAACAATAAGAGGAAAGCGGTGGACGACGGTCGCGATAAGGGCAGTCATGGAAATAAGCACTCCAACCACAGCCATAGTGGGAATGGTCGGAACACCAATGACAACAGGCGTGAGTGGAATAAGGGCAAGAGCCAAGGTTTCACCAGCAATGATAAATGTACCATTTGTGATGGAGCTCATAAGACAGAAATTTGTTTCTACAAGGAGCGGCAGTGCCATAACTGTAGGAAGGTGGGACACCCGAAGTGGAAGTGCCCAGAACCTAAGAAAGATGAACTAGCTGCAGGAAATAAGGACAGCGGAGGAGGAAACGGTGGAGGTCGTGGTAGGATGTACACCATGACCGCAAAGGCAGCTGGAGTAAATGCAGATCTTGTGGCAGGTACGATGCAGTTAAATTCTTGTAATGTGTATGTATTAGTAGATACTGGAGCTACTCATTCAGTAGTTAGTACTGCTGTGGCAAGGAAATTAAAACTGCACCCAGAGAACTTAGAGATGCCTTTAGTGATAGATACACCTACTAAAGACGCTATCCCCATTACTACCTCTTATAGAAACTGCACCTTAGGGATAGGAGGCACGAGCGTAAGTATCGACCTCATTGAACTAGACATGTCAGAATTCGACGTAATACTGGGAATGGATTGGTTGGCTTTACATCAAGCTAACGTGAACTGTCAAGAGAAAATAGTGACGTTCCTAGGAGAAGAAGGTAAAGAATACAGATTTGTGGGTTCAAGGCCGAGGAAGAGGATAGGCTTAATCTCGGTGATGAAGGCCCGTAAAATGTTGAGGAATGGATGTGTAGGATTCCTGGCATACATAGGTGAAACAGAAGAGAAGGGAGTAACCTTAGAGTCACTTGAAGTAGTGAATGAATTTCAAGATGTATTTCCTGAGGATTTACCTGGTGTACCACCAGTAAGGGAAGTAGAGTTCTCCATCGATTTAGTACTAGAAACCACACCTATTTCGAGAGCACCGTACAGGATGGCTCCAACGGAGTTGAAAGAACTAAAGGAACAGTTGCAAGAACTGTTGGATAAGGGGCTGATTAGACCGAGTGTATCACCATGGGGTGCACCGGTTCTATTTGTGAAGAAGAAGGATCTATGAGACTATGTATTGATTATAGAAAGTTGAATAAGGTGACGGTTAGGAACCAATATCCACTGCCGAGAATTGACGATTTGTTTGATCAATTGAGAGGAGCCTGTTATTTTTCAAAGATTGATCTTAGATCTGGATATCATCAGCTGAGGGTCAAGGATGAAGATGTGGCGAAGACAGCGTTTAGGACGAGGTATGGGCATTATGAGTTTGTCGTGATGCCATTTGGGTTAACTAACGCACCAGCCGCATTCATGGAGTTGATGAATAGAATATTTCAGGAGTACTTAGACAAATGTGTGATAGTATTCATTGATGATATTTTGGTATACTCGAAGACAAAGGAGGAACATGCTGAACATTTGAGGATAGTGTTAGAAATTTTGAGGAGACAGAAATTATACGCGAAGTTTAAGAAATGTGAATTCTGGTTGGAGAAAGTAGCATTTTGGGGACACGTAGTGTCGAAAGAGGGAATTTCTGTGGATCCGACAAAGGTGGAGGCAATAATGGATTGGGAAAGACCGACTACAGTAACCGAAATAAGGAGTTTCTTGGGTTTAGCTGGTTACTATAGAAGGTTCGTAGAGGGATTTTCGAAGTTATCAGGACCATTGACAAAGCTGACACAGAAATCAGCCAAGTTCGTTTGGTCAGAAGAATGTGAGAAAAGTTTTCAAGAATTGAAGAATAGATTAGTATCTGCACCAGTATTAACACTACCGATAGGAACGGAAGGTTTTGTTATCTACAGTGATGCGTCATTGAAAGGATTAGGATGTGTACTGATGCAAAATGAGAAGGTGATAGCATATGCATCTAGGCAGTTGAAAGTACATGAAAGGAATTACCCGACCCATGATTTGGAGTTAGCAGCAGTAGTGTTTGCTTTGAAAATTTGGAGACATTATCTGTATGGCGTGAAATGTCAGATTTTTACAGATCACAAAAGCCTTAAGTATATCTTCACGCAGAAGGACTTGAATATGAGACAACGGAGGTGGCTAGAACTTCTCAAGGACTACGACTGTGAAATATTGTATCATCCTGGGAAGGCCAACAAGGTGGCAGATGCCTTAAGTAGGAAGAATCACGGAATGTTGGCGACGTTGATCTCTAAGGGGGTAAGCATATGGAAGGATGTCAAGGAGATGAACTTGATAGTAAAAGTAAGCGGATACTTGGCTCGACTGACGTTACAACTTGCATTGTTGGGCAGAATTAAAGAGGCACAAGAGTTAGACGAGGAGAGAGAAACTCTAATCGGAAAAGGGCAAGCAAAGGATCTTCACATGGGCGAAGATGGAATTCTGAGGTACCAAAAGAGAGTATGGGTGCCAAATAATGATGAAATTAAGAGAGAGATACTGAGAGAAGCTCATTGCTCAAAGTTCTCTGTACATCCGGGGAGTACTAAAATGTATAGGGATCTAAATGAGTCCTACTGGTGGAATAATATGAAGAATGATGTGGCGGAGTATGTGCATAGATGTTTGACGTGTCAACAAGTTAAGAGTGAACATCAGAAGCCAGCAGGGTTACTGCAATCATTACCAATTCCTGAATGGAAGTGGGAGAATATTGCTATGGATTTCGTAGGTGGGTTGCCAAAGACGGCAGGGAAGTATGACGCTATATGGGTTATCGTAGACCGATTGACTAAGTCAGCACATTTTCTGGCAATCAAGAAGACTGATTCGTTGGAGAAGTTGGCCAAGTTGTATGTCGACGAGATAGTGAGGTTACATGGAATCCCGGTCACAATCGTGTCTGATCGAGATGCTAGGTTCACTTCGAAATTTTGGAACAGCCTACAGGAAGCATTGGGAACAGAATTGACCATGAGTACGGCGTTTCACCCACAGACAGATGGACAGTCGGAAAGAACTATCCAGACACTAGAAGACATGCTGAGGGCTACTTCGTTAGATTGGCCAAACGCATGGGACGAACACTTACCGTTAGTGGAATTCGCATGCAACAACAGCTTCCATGCCAGTATTGGGATGGCACCATACGAAGCATTGTATGGGAGGAAGTGTAGATCACCGGCTTGTTGGGACGAAGTTGGTGAGAGAAGGTTAAGTGGACCGGAACTTGTACAAGTCACGGCGGATAAGGTACAACAGATTCGGAAGTGGCTACAGACTGCGCAGAGTAGGCAGAAATCTTACGCAGACAACAGAAGACGAGAACTAGAATTTCAGCCAGGGGATCGAGTATTCCTAAAGATATCACCCACGAAGGGAGTTATGCGTTTTGGGATTAAAGGGAAACTGAGTCCACGATACGTGGGACCGTTCGAAATTCTCGATAGGATCGGGGAAGTGGCGTACCGATTGGCGTAACCGCCGGTATTAGCTGGAGTGCATAATGTGTTCCATGTCTCCATGCTAAGGAAGTATATTCATGATCCGAGTCATGTGATAGAGTACAAGCAGCTAAGAGTTCGGGCAGATTTGACGTACGATGAACGACCAATCAAGATCGTCGACAGAAAATACGAGGTCGTAAGAAAACGTACGGTTCCCTATGTGAAAGTGCAATGGAGTAATCACTCAGAAAGAGAAGCGACGTGGGAGCTAGAAAGCGAAATGCGCGAATTGTACCCAGAAATATTCTCGGAGTAAGGTACGTCTAAGTTTGAGGACAAACTTCTTTTAAGGGGGTAAAGATGTAAAGACCCGAAATTTTCTTTTAATTACTAGTAGGTAACCCGTGCTCCGCACGGTAACATATTCCGTTAATGTTTTTATATTTTCATTTTTTTGATATTTTTAATTGATAAATTAACATAATAATTTTATTTGAAAATATATATATATATATATATATATATATATATTAAATTAATCAAAACATTTTCATAGCTTTGGTTGTACATAGTTGTAATAAATATGTTTTTTTAATTAATTTAGAAGTATATTTAAGTTTGTTGTATGAATATTTAAAAAAAATTAATGGTATTAATAGTATTATTAACATATATTTTAACTATTATGATTAAATAATATAATTAATAGTAATAGTTAATATATATTATAACAATTATGATTAATTAATACTATTAATAATAATTAACTTATATAATAACTATTATAGTTAACAATTATATTTAACTATTATAATTAACTAATACTATTAATAGTATTAGTTAGTTATAATGGTTAAATATCACTCTCTCCATCCCAGAGTAAGAGTCCTACATCCAATTTGCACGGAGATTAAGAAATGATGGAAGTAAAGTAAGTGTTGTGAGTGTAAAAGTAAATTAGGAGAGAGAATGAATGGGAGGGAATAATAAGTTGATTGGTTTTGTGTTAATATTTTAGTAATAATTAAAATAATTATTATAATTAACTAATATTATTAATTGTACTTATTAACATATATAATAACTATTATTATTATCTACTAATATTAATAGTTATAATTAACCTCTATATTAACTATTATAATTAATTAATACTCCCTACGCCCTAGAGTAAGAGTCTTACCTTGTTTGTGCATATTTATTAAATACACAATAGAAAATTGGTAAACATTGCAAATGTGTTGAGGGTATATTTGTCCAAAACACTATTCATTATTTCTCATAATTTGTCCTTTTAGGAAATAGACATTTAGTGGGACGTACAAAAATAGAAAGTAGGACTCATACTCTCGAACGGAGCGAGTACTATTAATATTAAATATTAATATTTATTGTATAATGATTAATTAATACTATTAATAATAATAGTTAACTTATATAGTAACTATTATGATTAACTAATAATACTATTAATAGTAATAATTAATATATATAGTAACTATTATGATTAATTAATACTATTAATAGTTATTTTTATTTTATTTAATAGCTAATTATAATGGTTAAATATAAATTGGGACACACCAAAAAGGAAAGTAAGAACTTAAAACTGGGACGGAGGGAATAATAATAATTATAATAAACTAATATTATTAATAGTAATAGTTAATTGATATAGTAACTATTATGATTAATTAATATTAAAAATTAATATTTAACTTATATAATAACTATTATAATTAATTAATACTCTTACTATTAATAGTTAACTGTTATTTCCTTAATACCATTAGCTAATACTATTAGTTACTACATAAGGTAACTATTATAATAGCTATTACTAATAATAGTAATAGTTAACTAATATAGTTAACTATAATAGTAACTATTACTAATAAGAGTAATAGTTAACTATTACTAATAATAGTAATAGTTACTATAATAGTTAACTATTATAGTTACCCTTTATATAGTAACTATTATTATTAGCTAATAGTATTAGCTAATGAAAAGAAAATGAAAAGTCACTTATTTATTAGTATATTGTTGATGTGGCTTCTCCAAATGCAAGCTTTCTCCATTGTTTGTACACATGTCAATACCATAACTCTTTTGGCCAACTTTAATATATATATATATATAGATTTAATTAATTTAATTGAATTGAATTATTTCAATTAAATGAAACTTAAAGTTATTGGGTTATATAAAGAAGGGGGTTAAATAGTTAAAGAGTGGGCCAAGTGCAATGAACTCCAAGTTGGGTTGGCCCGAACTAAATTAAATGGACTCAAGCCCAACTCACAAATTACCCAAGATATAAATACAATGGTTAGTGAAATCCTAGGTTTTTATTCTTAATCCTCAAAACAACACAACCACAAAAACCCTAATTCCTATACCAAGGCTGCCGAACCAAGGAGGGAGGAGGAAGAAAGATTTCGGCCATTGTTTTGGAGATACAATCCGACTAAATCCAAGGTAATGTCAAACCCTATACTCTAAAACTTAATTCATTGATTTTGGTTGAGTAAAGCTTGAATTATGAATGTTTTAAAAGAATAAACATTAGGGTTTGCATGCTAGTGATTTAATTATGAGAAATTAATTACTAGAAGTTTAGATCCAAATACTTTAATCAAAGTATGATCTTCATGTTAGTTTTTATTCTTAAGATTGATTCTTGATGATAATGATCTTAATGAATTAATACTCTCCAATGCATGGGGATTAATCAATATGAGATTGAGACTAATTTGGGTTTAACAAAAAGAAGAAAAAAATATGGGTTTACACCCATATCATATTCGGCCGAATGGCCATAAAAAGGATGGGGAATTATTTTGGTTAATTTTAACGATTATTGTTATTGATTTATGAATGAATTGATGTTAAAAAGTTACAAGAAAATTTAGATCAAGAGAAGTTGATCAAATCAATGGATAATTGAAGCTAGGGTTTCGGCCTAGGAGTCATTAAAGTTGGGTGTTGATTTTGATTAAAAATGTTAAGAGTTGGGACGGAAAAGTTAGTATTTCAGTTAGATTTATAACGGAAAGAAAGTATGATCATTAAAAGAATTGTTAGAAAGTTAGAAAACTAACTTGAAAGGATGTAATAGTTACTTGGAAAACCTTGAAAGTTAGAAAGTTAACGGAAAGGAGGAAGATTAAAAGATTTCAGTTAGTTTCCTAACGGAAAAGGATTAAACTGAAAAAGTTAAAGTGAAAAAGAATATAAAAAGGGAAACCTTTGAAGTTAAAGGGGCCTAAGTGATTAAAAATAAACTTGGGGGATCTTTATGAACAAAGAACCAAAGTCAAAGGATTTAATTGACAATAATTGAAAGTCAAAGGACCTTCCTGCAATTTATCCAAAGTTGAAGGACCAAATTGCAATTAATCCAAAGTTGAAGGACCAATTTGAAATTAACCTAAAGTTGAAGGACTAAATTGCAATTAACCTAAAGTTGAAGGACTAAATTGCAATTAACCTAAAGTTGAAGGACCAAATTGCAATTAACCCAAAGTTGAGGGACCAAATTGTAATTAACCCAAAGTTAGAGGACTTAATTACAATTATATTAAAGTTAAAGGATTGACTCGCAAATCAAAGTCAGAAACTTAAACGTAAGAAAGGAGTAACGAAGTAAAGAAGTTAAAACACATCTCTCAGTTAACTAAGTAGAAGTAGTTAACAATGTTGAGAGTACTAAAGTAAATTACTCGGTGCCTTGTAGATTGCACAGAGAGGAGATTGCAAGGAAAAGCAATTCAGGTAAGGGATTACGTTCCTTACAGTATTTGAACTCCTGTTTATTGGAATTCTATATTCTTTCTATAAGTTAGCTATCAGTATGGCATGATAGTATTTGAATAAACTCCGCGTTATTGAACGTTCTTTTGAAAGAATCTGTACTTAGTGATGTCCCCATTGATCTACTAAGTATCGAAGTTTGAAACTTGTTATCACATACTTGTACCTTGGTATGTTCTCATTTTAACTTGTAAGTTAACCACTTACTTGTTAGAGTGGCCGATGTCCGGTTAGAAAAGACATTGACGGGCAGTCCAGTTAGAAAAGACTCGTCCTTAAACTAGGGATTGCATGAGTGATCACATGCCTTCTCTCAGGAATTGTCTGATTACAAGGATGATTCTAGACCCCGAGCATATATGTGTGGATACCATATATGTTACGACCCACACTATTGGCTTGGAAAAGCTAGGTGTACAAATTGTACCATTGGCATTGAGGTTATAATGTACGTTACCCCGGAATTGACGGAACTTGAATGAATCCCTTTGGATTGTAGTGCCATAATCCTTTGAAAGTGAAATCTTAAAAGTATTACGACTGTATTGTTCTGCAGTCTTGAATCAAAAAGTAACTGAACCTATCTGTGTAAAAGTTATTCATGGTATTCGTTCTGGTCGTCTCTCCTTAGTAATCGGAGAGGCCACGTATGAACTTACTGAGCATTCGTTCGCTCATCCCTTCTCTATAAATTTATGTTTCAGGATTTAAGTAGAAGGGGAAGAAAAGGAGGGCAGCCGTAGGAAGAACGGCAGATCGAAGATTCTTATTTTGTTATTTTAAGAACATTTATTTATTGGTGTAAGTTAAAGATACATTAATGGCTAGGGTGGTTTACCTGCCAAGATAAGTTTTAGGTTACGCTTCCGCATTTATTTTGAATTGATGATGTAATAAAGGGTTAGTTGTGAACCCTAATTTGAGGTATTAATTATTGTTATTTAATGCTATTAAATGCTCAGATACAGTAAGGTAAATTCGGGGTGTTACAATTAAACCAACCATTGCATGGATTAAACAAGGAATTTTGTGTGAATTGCATTTTCAACAATGGGTTAAACAACCATTGTACATGGTCTAAGAAGAAATCAGGTAATGTTAGTGATGGAGGTGAGAATGAATTGATCGCAATGTTCTCAAGGATTGCAAACATTATTTTTTCCCAATGAAACTCACACCACCAAAACCCCACTTCCCAGCCGCACCCCATCTCATTTCAAGACCATATTTGTTTATGAGGAATCTAACTTTAATTTCATAGCATATCATATTCAATTCATGTTAATTAAATTTCATTGATGGCTAAAATTAGAAGAATTTTGGTATTTCACAAATCTTTTTAATCAAATGTTTCATCTTCTAGGACTTATTAGATGCACATATATCTATTAGATGTTTTAATTTTTAATTTAATTTGATTCATAAATTAGAGACTTTTGATCATCAAAATACTAATCACATACTCATTCATCTCTCTTTAGGACTTATAACATAAAAAAAAAAATGATTCATGATGAATCAACTTTTAATTCATTGAGTTGTCAATTACATCAATTTCAAACGTTCAATCTACAACAATAGAAAGACAAATGAATTACAAAAAAGTAAAATACTTCATTGTTCCTAAACTAAATACCCATTTTCTTTGTTAGTTAAGAATAATTTAAAACATTTTAAGAGACAAAAGTAGTATAATATACCTCAAGATTGAGTTTTGAGCAATAGTATCACAAAAGTGTTATTCATAAATAGATAGTTATTTCATTGTTCATTAGATTGCTAACGGTATCAAGTTGGTATTCTTTGTTAGTTATTTCATTGGATTTCTGCTTAACATTCTATCATTCGATTAATGAAATTTAATTAGTTGAAAAGTCACATTAGTTGAAAAGTCACACCTTTAATACACGCACTGCCTAGTCTACACTCATATTCTATATATATAAGAGTATATGAGTTATATTATATGCTTATATATATTCTTATAGAAGACTCTTCTATTCATATATGTTTTCTATAGAACTTATGGAAAGAGAAAAGTAATTCAAAAGTACCTAGTATCATACATATTGTTATTAACTAATATTAATACCTAGGTAGCCGAATGTCAAAAGACTTTGGAATTTAAACAGTCATCATACATGGAAGCCTCACAATCAAGAGAAACCATTTTGTTGCTTACGTGTCATACACAGTGTTATTTTCACCAACTTTAAAATACTATAAGTATAGATTTAGGGGATTCACCCCGTACAAAGTAACCACATTCTATATTTCAAAAGTAGAAACTAAGGTAAAACCGGAACCGCAGTGCAACGCTATGGCCAAACGGAATTGGAACCGGACCGGAACCGCCAAACAAGCCCGGAACTGGAACTGAAAAGTCCTGAACCGCCCTTGAACCTTGACAAAAATCGGAACCGTGTGAACCAGGATTGTTTGTAACACGGGCCGGTTCCGGTTCATCCCCTCTAAAAACCGTGAACCGGCTGTTCCGAACCGCCATGAACCGCCTAGACCGAACCGGAACCGCTAGCAAAACCGTTAGAAAACCGTCAAAATCGTTAATTTTCTAATGGTTTCATCTAAATTAACCTTTATTACCGGAAAGTTGATAAGAAAATATGAGTTTTGACTGAATTTTTAGCCAAAATCAATGAATAAAAATAATAAAAATTTGTTGATTATATAAAAGAAAAAAGGGACGGACCTCTTTAATTTTTTAAATATTTTTTCTATACACTTTCGTAAAAAAAAAATCGGTAATAAAATATTATTAAAATTGTTTTTCAGTTAAAATAATTATTAAAAAAAAAAAAACTGTGGACCGGCGGTTCCTAACCGTAACCGTAACCAAAAGAGAAACGTTTTGATTGCGGTTCAAGCTTTTCCGAAACCGAAACGGCGGAACCAGAGCCGTGTTTGGTCATCCCTAATATTCCGTATTTGCGTGGATGTTTGAGAGGCCGTAACCCTCAACCCAAAAGAAAGAAGGATAAATAGACTTAGATTTGCAACTTCCATGCCCTAGCTCAACGTTTGAAATGAGTTGGACAAATTGTGAATCCGAACAAATATTTCATCTCGATAATCAATTTCATAAAGCGACAAGTGTAATCAAATTATAACCAATTTTTTTTTCGAAAGTAAAGTACGATTGCATTAAATTATGGGCAAAAGCACAAAAATAAGAGTAGGCTCTCTACAAATATTAGAGGCTCAACCCAAAGATAATCAATCATTACAACGGCATTTAAAAGTACACATGAAATACGAAAAGAGGGATGACGAAAGGTGTTTGTGCGTACCAGCGTTGTCCTTCCACCTTGAACCTCTAGTAACAATACTTTGGAACACGCAGATGCCTCTCCAAGCGTAACTTGGACACTGCCATTTATCGGCATTCACAAAATCCCCCATCGGGAAATATTTAGCTCTGAAGACACGTTGATTTAAGGCTTCTGGGCTAGCAGTAAATCGCCAACCGAAGTTTCCAAGACATGTTATAACCCACAAGAAAGTCGAGCACAGATAACCGTTACATTATAACCCATCTCGTAACACACCAAACACATTAAATCAATCTCACACTTAACACGCATTCTCCACCAAAACAAACACACACTTCACATGCACACACACACCCGCTTCCTATATATTTTCTTACACTCGCACAAACTCTCACCATCCATACACAATCTTTCACCAATCAAACAACAATGGCAGCCTCTCCCTTCCTTTCTGTAACTCGTAATTCCACCAACGAAGCAGAACCAGTGAAGGAGAAATCAGTAATTGGAGAGATGATCTCAAGCCTCCCAAAGGCTAAAGGCTGGGTTACTCACCATCTCTACCTTTACCAAGGCTTTTGGTATCACCATTATGTCCTCCAAGACATGATTTTTGCACAGCAAAATTTCAAAGCCCAATCCACTGATATCATCTTGGCATCAAACCCAAAATGCGGTACAACTTGGCTCAAGTCCCTTGTTTTCGCTATCAAAAACAGAGCAGACGCGGGCCATACACAAACACCGAACCATTTGCTCAATTCTAATGCCCATTCATTAATTCCCACCTTAGAATTCGGGCTTTTCCGAAGTTACTCCCTGGAAGAGTTTGAGAATTTGCCTTCACCCCGCCTCATTTCTACCCACGTTGCTTACAACTCATTGCCCAAATCAGTTTCTGATTCGGGTTGCAAAGTTGTGTACTTGTGTAGGGAGCCCAAAGACATGTTTGTTTCCATGTGGCATTTTTTCGACAAGCTGAATGTCGGAAAAGAGGTTCCACTCATTTCAATGGAGGAGGCATTCGAATTGTTCTGCCAAGGCATATCTTTTTCCGGACCATATTGGGATCATGTGTTGGGATACTATAAGGCAAGCTTGGAATGGCCCGAAAAAGTTATGTTCTTAAAGTACGAGGACATGCAAAGCGATACGTTGAATCTCGTGAAGAGGTTGGCAGAGTTTTTGGGCTATCCTTTCTCGTTGGAAGAAGAGGCGAAAGGGGTTGCTGAAGAGATTATACAGCTATGCAGCTTTGAGAAGATGAGCAATTTAGAGGTGAATAAGAAGGGTAAGTATTTTGGGGTGGCGAACAATGATATATTCTTCAGGAAAGGTAAGGTTGGGGATTGGAAGAATTATCTCACGGATGAAATGGTGGAGCGCATCGACGGGATTACTAAGGATAAGTTTCATGGTTTTGAAATTGGATATTAGAGGAGGAATGCATGTTATTCTAGATGAAGTTATGACATTATTTTTCATGGTTGCTTTTGATTTGAAGTAGTACTACTAGCTAGTTTGGTGATGTTACATTTTATGTATTACCCTTTGGTTCAAAATATTATTTGGGTTTCAGTTTCTTCAAGTCTTTTGTCATTTATCATGAAGACTTGAATCACATGTTATAATAGATGTGTTCATAGTAAGCTCAGCTCAGTCCACAGAGTAGTGCCCCCCACCCCCACCCCCACCCCCACCCCAAACCATAGAACAACATTCTTTCCACAGTTCCAGTTTTTTGTTTTTGTTTTTCAATTTTAAGTAATACGTGACATTTATTATGGAACTGAATGAGGATTATGTGCATTTGGCAGTATAACAATTTTTAGACAGCAACAATCTGACGAAAGTTTTGGACAACCATACTGACACCCATATTATCAAAAACATCAGTTACTTTCATCATAAAAATCAAAATGATCTTAAAGATGATAACAATGCATGCTCGTTAACAAATCAAACAAAAAACACTCTTCGTTATGCAATACAACAAACATAAGCAATTGAAAACAAGAAAACAATTGATTGAGCATGTATCAGATATAAATATTGTTCCTTTCCGTATAATATTTCTGAGCCGAATTCAGCATAACAAGCAACTAACACATACTTCAAAGGGAAGAAACACAAGTTTATATTAAACAAGTTAACTAGTTCATGTAGTGTCAACAAGAGAACTATCGGCAATGACCATGTCAAGGAAAAGGAAAATCATTATTAATCAAAAACACAAAGCACGTTACCGCTATATAACCAACGAAAGATGTTGTGTATAAATAAGCATAACACACACTCACAAAGACAGTCGAAACTTATTTTAGGCATGGGGAGGCAATTACATATTGTGGCTGTGCCATTTCCAGCACAAGGCCATGTAAAACCGTTGCTGAGATTATCATGCAGACTTGCTGCAGTCAACGGGATTAAGGTAACATTTGTTAATACCGAGGATATACATGCGAAATTTGTTGCTTCTTCTATGACAGAGAAAGCAGCAGAGGAAGGGAGTAAGATAGAGTTTGTCTCCATTCCAGGTGGATTGGATCCAGAGGAAGATTTGTTGAAACGAATAGGCAGCCTTAAGAATATCATTTCATCGCGTTTGGAGAACTTGGTCATGGAAATGAGTCGTAACGGTGAAAAAGTCACTTGCATAATAATTGATGCAACTATTTGGAACAAATTTGATTTCGCTACAAAGATGGGAATCAAGGAGGTTATGTTCATGCCATGTGGAGCAGGGTGCCCCGCTTTGACGCTTCACATTCCTAAGCTAATTGAAGAAGGAATCATCGACGAAAATGGTAAGTAAAAAGAACCCTAAAGCCTATTATTGAATTCTTATGTTTTTTTCATTTCGCGTTTACAATAATCTTTTTTTTTTTTTTTTTTTGCAGGAAGTGCATTGAAAGATGAGGTGTTCTATATGTCAAAGAAATCGCATCCATTCAGTTGCAATGACTTCTCATGGAGGTTCCCGGGTAGTCCGGAGGCTCAAAAGTTTCTTTTTGACTCTACTACAAGTTTTAGACACAGCTTGGAAACTGCGAGTTTGATCCTATGCAACACTTACTATGAACTAGACGCATCGGCTTGTGAGTTGGTCCCAAACCTCCTACCTATAGGACCATTATTCTCAAGCAACCTTACAAGCTCTTCATTAGGGGGAAACTTTTGGCCTGAAGACTCGACATCTTTGACCTGGCTAGATAAACAAGAAACTAACTCAGTTGTTTATGTTGCCTTTGGGAGCATAGCAATTTTTAGCCAGCACCAGTTCAGTGAACTGGCGCTTGCTCTTGAAAACATGAACCGACCATTTTTATGGGTGGTTCGTTCGGACCTTATTATAAACGGGTCCCCTGCTGAGTATCCAAAAGGGTTCTTGGAAAGAGTAGGAAATCGAGGAAAGATAGTGGAATGGGCCCCTCAAGAAAAGGTGTTGGCTCACCCATCAGTTGGTTGTTTCTTTAGCCATTGTGGATGGAACTCGACTTTGGAGGGGTTAATTATGGGAGTTCCTTTTCTATGTTGGCCTTATTTTGTGGATCAGTTTCAGAATCAAAGTTATGTATCTGATATATGGAAGGTTGGGTTGAAATTGAAGCCTGATGAGAATGGGATCATGACCATGACTGAGATAATGGAGAAGATTGAGAATTTGCTTTGTGATGATGGAATAAAGGCAAATGTGGTGAAGCTCAAAGAAGAAACAAGAAAGAGTGCCGATGAAGGGGGATCTTCGTTTGAGAATTTCAAAAGTTTTGTTAACTATCTGAAACTTTAAGTGATTTGGGTGCAACGGAACGAATTAAAGGGGCTATTATGTTTTCGCTTTTTATTTCTTTTTCATGTACTCTTTTCTGAATTTTAAATAAGTTGATCTTCTCAGATCTACAATGGAAAAGATGTAAAGTAATAGTATACCAACATTTGTCAAAGCTTCAGAGTTGCATATAATGCCTTGTTGCTAACAGAGGCAAGTACAACATTGCATAACATGTAAAATAGATATAGGAAATCGTACCTCAAAAACATTTTCACTCGCGTAGATAGTTGATAAACTTGTCAAAATTCTTGATCGAAGAACCCCCTTCGTTGATACTCTTTCTCGCCAGTTCCTTGAATTCCAGAGCGTTTTCTTTTATCCCATCATCTGAAATCAACTGCTCTATCTTTTCCTTGATCTCGTGCCTGGGTATAATCCCATCTTGATTGCTATCCAACTTCAGACCAACTTTCCAAAGGTCGCAAATGTATCGCTTGTTCTGAAACTGGTCGCCAAAGTAAGGCCAACAAAGAAAAGGCACCCCCATACTCACCCCTTCAATTGTTGAATTCCATCCACAATGGCTCACGAAACCTGCAATGGAAATGTGTGCTAAAACCTTTTCTTGAGGTGCCCATTTCACGATTTTTCCACGATTTGCGACTCGGGTAATAAACCCTTCTGGGAATTCAGCCGGAGAGCCATTCATAAGGTCTCCTCTAACAACCCACAAAAATGGTTGGCCTGATAACTCAAGGGCAAATGCCAGTTCATGGAATTGGCTCTCACTAAAGATTGTTGTGCTACCAAATGCAATGTAAATAACCGACCTCATGAGCTGTTTGTCAAGCCAGCTTAAACAAGATGAGTCCTCGAGTTGAAGTGATCCTGTTGATGAGCCTAAATTGTGACTTGAAAGTAATGGACCGATAGGTAGAATGTTTGGAATCATGTCACAAGCTGATGCATCGAGTTGATAGAATGTGTTGCAGAGGAGCCAACTGCAGTTTTCAATGGTTTGCTTTACCACTAAACCGCACTCAAAGAAAACTTTCTGCAGTGTTGGGTCACCAGGACAGCTCCATGTGAAGTCAGAAGCATTCCAAGCAGGGATATCCTCTGACAGCTGAATCGACTCGTTTTTCAACGTAGTTCCTGAGAGGAAAAAAAAAAATCCAAGTCAAACGTGAAGATCTTGGAAGAAAAAAAGTCAACTCAAATTACAGAGAGAGACTTTCACCTTCTTCATCTATAATGCTTGTTTCAATCAGCTTCGGAATGTGGAGTAACAAAGACAAGCATACTGGTCCAGCCGGCCATATAGCAACCTCTTTCAGACCAAGCTTTTTAGCAATCTCCAATGTCCACCCCATAGAAGGATCAGCTATAATACAACTTATTGGTTCATTATCATCTGAACACTTTATCTTATTGATTAAATCTATCAACTGTCCCGGCACAACACTTCTAAGGCTTTCCAGGAATTTAACTGCATCTGTTCGTTTATCATCTGGTCCTAATCCATCCTGGATTGACACTAGTTCGAGCAGGCCTTCTTCCTTATGTTTCTCATGCATCGAAGCAATGATTTGTGTGTGTATTACCTCGGTGTTAACAAACGTGACCTTAATACCATTTTCAGCAATCTGGTTTGACAGCTTCATCAGTGGCCTTACATGGCCTTGTGCTGGAAATGGGACTACCAAAACATGTGGTCGTCTTTCCATGATGAAATGTGAATATTAGGGTCTATGTAGTACCGTACAACAGTGTTGTGTGTGTGTGTGTGCACGCAGGCGATTGAGAAGGAGAAATCACTTGGTTGAAAATTGTACTGCTTATATGTGTTTATAAGCAGGTAGTGCTTTTCCTTTGAAAGTGACCTCCGTCAACCAGGTAGTGCTTTTCTATGAAGTTCTGATTTGTCCATATTCATCAACCAGCTAGTGCTTAAAGTGGCCTCCAGTTATAATCAAAGTGACATTTGTACCCTAAACAATATATAAGGATTCCATATTTCATAGGAGATGGTTTTTATGTACTGCTCCTACTAAGGAGTATCTTTACTTTCAGAAAAGCCAATATATGAAAATACACATTCAAGCGGCAACCTAAACATTTATGCCTTCGCCCCATGCAATTTAAAGAGATGCAAACAAATCAAATTTACATACTTAAATGTTTGACAGGTCAGATGGTTTCTTTTTTTAAGATTGGAATAATACATGTAACTGTAAGAATTTAATGATCCGCAAATGTGTAACTTCTTCATGCAAATGGTCACCAAACCACTGCAATTAACTTTATCATGAAAGACTTCAAAGATCACTAATTATTTAGTGTCCAAAGAAAATTATATTTGCGGAATTTCAATGATGTTACATTTTGTGTCTGCTACGAACGCGTCCTCTGCCAGTTTTGTTTGACAACAAACAAAACAGGGAGGAGTAAACCGAAAATACATCGCAGAAAATTGAACTAGAAACAGAAATTAACCTATCCAAACTGATTCCATGCTTCAAGATCTCTAGCTCTTTCTTACTGGAGCAGGAGTTAGGTAGTTTGTAATAATTCCCATGATTGCAAACCTGGTAATTTTGAAAAGAGAAATTAAAAAAAAAAAAAAAAAAAAAAAAGGATGACAAACAAAAGATTCAGACAATAAAGAAACCATCAATTTGTATCAAGTAAACAAAAAAAAAAGTAAAAAAAAAAAAAAAAAATCCTTCTAATGCAGCAGAAAATCATGAACACTGGATCCACATTAGAAAGTGAGAGAAAAACATCATGACAATAACTGCAGTTGCATCACGTAATCCATGATGGCTATGTCAATCATGTCCCGAGCTTGTACTACTTCCAGCCAAACGTATACGTTTGCGTTTTTATTTATACGAGGTCAGATCAAGTTCAAAATGATTGATGCCTTTACATCAACATTGAAACATTTCGTTATGAACTTCTCTTTTTCTTTTTTTTTCCAAAAGTTACTGTCATTATCACATAATAGGCACTCAAAGACGAGGAGGGGGGAGGGAGTTAAAAGTCAATGAGCAAATACAAGCGGAATTAGCTGAAAATACATGAGAGGGAAAAAAAATCAACAGTGACTAGATTACTTCAAATTTCAAAATAACAAGGTCTGTTCGGAAGAGGACACAGAGTAGAAAGTCCTCAAATGTGCAGCATCGACAATGGTCAACAGTAACAGGCAGATCAATAAAAATTTATCGGGGTGTACATAATAAGATTGACCTGCTTATTAGATACCAGTTGCTACAATATTCTTACTAATCCAAAAACTTTTTACAAATATAAATTAACCTCTTTTATAATGCCTTCATGATTATGGTTGTAAGCTAAACATTTTAACATCTATCCATTGATTTCCCAGTTGTATTCTTTCAATGATTTACCGCTGCAATAAACCGGAAAGTGTGGTGTCAAAATATGACATTTATTCAGCTTTGAGAACATCCAAAACCCAAAATCTAACATCCCTTCAATGTTCAGGCAAGTTATGATACAGTTCCAGCCAAAAAAACACAGAACAAAACCGATTTTTCTAATGTACACAACGATGCTTCTCTTCCATCCTAGTAGCCCCAACCGTGCCTCCAACGCATGGATTATGTAATTCATTGTGCTAAAGACAGTGTTCCTTAAAGACATCCCAAAACATAAACCCCCCTAATTATATCTTAACGTAGATCAAAATTAGATCCTTCAAGTCGAATGCAATTTGTCGATAACAAACAAGATTATGAAGGTAAGATAAAAGTAATCACTTACATTAAACCAGAGGAGATCTGCTTCAAATCAGTCTCCATGTTCTTCATATTAGCCAGTGACTGAGCACAGAATATGAGCGCAAGCCAAGACCCAAGCTTATACTGCAATTATGAAACAGAATGAAATTAATCTTTGATAATTCGGAGAACTCCTCATAACTTGACAATTAGGTTTGAATTAAAGAAGAAGCTGATAAATTTTGTGTATGCAGAGAGAGAGAGAGGACGAACCCTGAACATGGCACCGGCGACTCCGAAGATGATGGCGATAAAAACGGAGTAATCAATTGGTTGGTTTTCTGGAGCGACTGGTACCTGAACGTACGGCCTCGCCGCCGACGGCTGCCGTGGATCGCTCCCCGACGAATGATTGTTGTGCGACGACATCTCTCCACTCTCGAGATCTCAAATTACAATTACAATTATTTTTGCTTTTCCGACGTATTATAAGAACTAATTGGTTGTACCCCTTGCATTATTAGTTGTACACACATAAGGGTCCGTGCTCTTTTTTAAGTACTCTTGCGTCGTTCTGAAAAGAATGTAAAACCCTCCGCCATGGAACAACAAAAGGAAGCTCAAACACCTTCACGGCTATGGCGGCCAGCCGCACAGAGAAACCTCAGAAATCAATGGTCCCAATTGGCTTCTCTCAGGCAAAAGTGGTTCACTTCATCCTCAACTGGGAGATCGCACGCCACGTCTCTTGTCAACGCCTATCTCTCTCAGAGGCATTTTATCAAGCACCTTTTGCTATATACACAAAATTCCGTTTTTTATTTGGATATGGAGTTCAGGGTTTAAATGGGTTTGCTTTTGTTACAGGTACATGAAAGCTATGGAGTTGGGTGTGTTGAGTGATATGCCTAACATTAGGGAAAAAGCTTGCTGGAAATTGTTCAAGCAGCAGGTGGCTCTTCTTTTCTGCATCAAAATTCTTTCTTTTGGCTTCTTGGCCTTTTCTCCTCTTTGCTGTGTTCTTGGATATTGATTTCTGCTGGTGTGTAAGTTGGTTTAGTAAAAACATAGGATTATAAGCAAACTATCACTTGACAAGTATTCGAACATAAATTGCTGTCTTTTAATCAAGTGCTATCTTTTAATCCTAGCCCGAGAGAGAGAAGGCTTGTCTTGTAGGTTGATTAGCAATCCCCTTATCCGACGGTTTCTCAACCTCTGGGTTTACCCTCCTAGACTTTATCCCACCAACAATTGGGTAACGCTCGATACTCACAGACATCATTACTATTGTATTTGTTAGGACATCACCACCACCACTCTCCACATTAGTATGATATTGTCCGCTTTACACTTAGCCTGCATGGATTTGTTTTTGGGCAACTCCCAAAAGCTCTAATACTAATGAAGTAGGTGGGTGCTCTTATATCCATGGCGATTCTTTGCTCTATTACCAATGTGAGACTTTGGGTTAACATCGACACACCAACATTGTTCTTGGACTGAAACAAGAGCAATTGAACATTTCCAGGTGACTAATATATACTGCCACAAGAGATATCTGATTGAATACCTCTAACTTGTCCATCCTCACTTTTGATGAGAATTAAATGGAAGTGTCAAATAATAACTTGACATTATGCTTAGAATCCAGCATTCTTATCATGTCTCTTTATGTTAGTTAGGTTTCCCCTCCCAGGATATTGCAATTCATGTTTCTTGTTCTTTTCTTAAGTAGCCTTTGTTTAACTGAGGATAGTTTTTGTTGGTTTGTGTTTTTACTGAACTTATAACTGTAGAGAGTTTGTAGTTTTGAGAAAATAATGTACGGGATACTCTCTACCTCTAATATACTTATATGCATCATATCTATGTTCTGTTTCAAAGTTTGCGACCCGGAAGAAATGTTCTACTAGAAATGTAATCTTTCAGAGCATTTACATCTCTTTACGTTGAAGTCTCTGCCGCTTTAGCCTCCCTGTTATTTTCCTCCACAGCAGTTTATGGGGAAGTGAAACCTATGAATAAATTTATAAACCCTTTTTTGGCAGGGGGTACATCGCGATGAGCTACTATCTTCTTACAAGGACATGGTATGTGTTCTTGACTTTTACTGGATGTATTTTAACCTTTGCCAGAATTGACTAAACAGTGTCAGACAAGAAAGAATTATTTGTACAAGGTTAAAGCTGCTGCATTGAAAGAGTATACATTCCTCCCTACGTGAAATTGCTTGTAATCAGTTATATGATGATCTACAGGTTGCTATCGTAGCTAACATGGTGAATGCTAGCACATCCCTGAGGTGCTTCCTTAAGGGGACAAGCAGCAGTTCACTTGTACAATTTTCTGGCAGTCGTGAGAATGAAAATGACAGTGGTGATGGTGGTGGGATCCCAGTCTTCGTGTTTTGGCCAATCCCCTCTTTTGGTACGCCATTTTGCAACTTCATTAATTACTCTGCCTTTTATGGTAATAAATAATCTTTTATCAGATGTGTATAGCATTCTGATTATTTTTTTCCAACTATCTTGATTTTCTATAATTTCAGAGGAGGCAGCATTGGAACTGGTTCAGATGTTCGTTTTGGAACTTAATGTGAAGGTACATACTAAGTCCGCTTGGCCACTGAGATTTTTGAATTCATCCACCTTGCGTTAGGTCATCTTATTTCATATTGTCTGTTCCGCATTGTTGATCGGTCTGGCTGAGCAGCGCTTACTTGTGATGGAGCTCCTATCTCTTAGTAATGAAGAAGTTACAAGTACGAATGCGTTCTGTTGGTCGGATGAATTATATCCTGGAGAATTTAATGATTTGAGTAACTGCAACCTGTATTCTAGAGAAGCTTGTGAACCAGTTCCCCCAAAGCTAGATGGTAGGATGTCTGAAGCTCCTTTGACAAAATCTCAGCGTCAACTAGACTCTGATGTCTTGCAGGTAATATTGCCTTGCATACAATTTTAACATTTTGTTGCATGCCTTCTATGCAAAGCACTCTAATTAGTTGTCCGATAAATCACATTAGTATCCAAAGCTCTTGTTAACAAATACTCCCTCCGTCCCGAAATGATCTTTGAAATTTGACCTATAATTTTAGGTTAATTTAACCATCTCAATGAACATCTAAAAATTGGTACTGGTATATAATATATCAATAACAAGTTTTAAATTTTCATTAGAATAATTAAGTAACCTAAACTTATTGCTCAAGTATTAATAATATAAAAAGTGTGAAGATCATTTCGGCGCTGGGATCCCCCGCTCCCATACTGACCTTCCAACTGTTATTTTTACAGGTTTATCTAACAACCTGGCTCGTGGATGTTAATATTGACAAGCACAGGTAAAAGCATAATAAAACACAATTTTGGGTTAGCTTGATGCTTCACTTCAATTTTCGTTAATAGTTATAAAAAAAAAAAAAAAAAAAAAAAAAAAAAAAAAAAGTGGTATTTGTATTTCCGTTCATTTACTATTTCAAGAATTATTTTTAAAAAAATGGGTTTTTTATTTTATTAATGATAGATAATTTGCCCTTTGGTACACCAAACTCGCTACCTCCACTATGTAAGCTAATACCGAATAACATCATAACTAAAGTTCTTTGGTACTGTTTCAAGAATTAAAAAGGAAGAAATATAGTCTATTAATACAACAGTGGCTTCACTTCAATTGATGGTAAGATGAGAACATTGAGATTTACAAATAAAGGGTCTGTTTGTTTGAGCTGAATGAAGCCTCTGAATGGCCCAAAAAAGCTTTTGGACCATTCAGATGCATTATTCAACCCAAACAAACAAACAAACCTAAAGTCTCTACGGGTTTGGAAGGTGAAACCAAATATTAGTTTCCTTTGCGAAACTAGAAAGTCTATTGTGATTCAATTTTAGTTAGTTCTCAACTACCGGTTTCCTTTGTAAACTAGAAAGTCTCTTGTGATTCAGCTTTAGTTAATGTTGAGAATTCTTTTTACACAGGGCGGAAGAGGTACTCTCGATAGTGGGGGAGGAGATGCGAGTCAACTTTTCATAAGTTGACCCCCTTCACTACTCGTCATTCCCCAAGGAACTAATTAATTGGTGAACCGGTGCTTGGATTTGGTTCAATTATTTCATAAAGGCAAAAGTGCCTCCCTATAGATAGAGAAAGGTTCATGATTCGAGTCTCACCTGCCCCATACCAAAAAAGGTTGTTTGTGTAAATTATGTGTCTAATTTATCATAGACTAGCTAGATTGTATTATGTTTTTTTTAATATATTTCGCTTCAATTATTTCACAAAGGAGAAGAAATTGCAAACAATTCATTGATGTAATGTAACTATTGAAATATTTACCAAAGAGCTATCGCTCTGGTACTAACTGGTAATATGTAGAGAGAGGTCCAGTGTGCCCTATTAAGGCTTGCTTGTGTGTTTGGTTTGACATAAACTATTCAAATATACTAAGCAAAAGTGCCTCTTGGAAGCTGTTCTCTAATTTGGGCAGGGTATATTTACTACTCCTTCCGTCCCAAAATGGTTTTATATTATTTGACTATTCAAACTTTTTAAGAATATGAACACTTGTTTTACTAGCAATGCTTTGTTTTGTGAGAGAGAGCAAACATATGTAATGAATTCATATTTTCTGATTATTGAACTCAAATTAGTACAGATACATCTTTATATACAAAGCAACATAACAACTTTCCTAACTGCCTAGTGACGTCATAGTTTGTTACAACAACTTAACAGAACTAGAAGACTTTGTACACTTTACACCTCAGATATATTGCTATTTACATGCTACACCCCTGCCTGTGTGTCTTTGGACTCTGCAGTGGTGTTTATATCCCCCCCCCCCCCACCCCCACCCCTCAAACTAGAAGTGGTAAAAATATGGATCACTTGTAGTTTGGTAAGTAGGAACTGGAGTTGAGAAGAAGACAATCACTTGGTAAACATGTCATCAGGTTGGTGTAGAGTAGAAACATGCATAGGATTAATTAAACCAGTCCTCACTTTATCCCTCACCAAGTGACAATCAATCTCTCTGTGTTTCGTTCTCTCATGAAACACAGGGTTAGAGACAATATGCAGGGCAGCTTTGTTATCACAATACAAAGGGGCAGGAGTAAGAACAGGAACACAGAAATCCTTGAGAAGAGACACAAGCCATGTAAGCTCATAAGCAGCATTAGCTAAGCTTCTATACTCTGCCTCAGCTGAACTTCTAGAAATTGTAAGTTGTTTCTTAGACTTCCAGGACACTAAGTAGGAGCCAAGAGTAACACAATAACCTGGCAAAGATCCCCTTGTAGAAGGGCAAGCACCCCAATCAGTATCACAAAAAAACTGAGAGATTGAGTGAGCTTGACTTGGCATAAAACAAACCTTGACCCACTGTGTGCTTGAGATATCTGACTAATTTTAAAGCTGCAGTCATATGAGGTTGTCTGGGAGAAACCATGAACTGACTTAAAATATGTACAGAATATGCTATGTCAGGCCTTGTTAAGTAAATGAGCAATTAATCTTCTATATTGACCTGCATCTGATAATAAGGACCCTTTATCCATAGAAAGACCATGATGTTGATGTTGGATATTATGCCCTAGGCCCTTGAGAAAGGCCTATGCGTTATATCATAGCTTCATTGTTATAGAGATAACAAACCTGATTATTATATCTTTTGCATGTTTATTATAATGATCATTGTCCCTAGCACTTATGAAGGGCTAGCATGAGTTTAATGGATAATCATATGATGATTATAGCGCATAGGATGCGGATTAAACTTGTGGGTGCATGTTGGAGAACAAGTACTGGATAGACCCGTTATGAGATTTATGTCATGGTCAAATGTCATAATTAAATCTCATAATAGTTATATCATTTATCATTAGACCTGAGATTATCATAGTCTTCCACATGATGAACATTATGTTTGACGTACTCAAACGCTACCCCTAACCGGGTGGTTATAAAGGCTACGATTGGCATAATCGGATTCTTGTAGGGAAGAATGATAAGTCAAGATGGGATTTGTCCCTCTCTCAAGAGAGATATCTGCTTGGCCACTCGATAAGTGAGATTGATAATAGTGTACGGCCGTACCCAAATGAATTGAAGCGTTCAATGTTATTTGCTCATATCAATCTACTCGAGATCGAGAAAGCATTGGATAACATAAGTTGACGTGGACCATGACTTATGTCCAATATGATATCGCGTGACAAATGGATTGTGATATGTTCTATAAGGTTACTTTGGGCTTTCAAAGTTATACTAATTGGGTAGTCATAATGGCTTGCTAGAGTCCGCTTATAACTTACGGGTTCTGACTCGTTCGAACTCGTTGCCAACTTAGTATAATCCTATTGGGTCACACACAATAGAACGGATTGAACAAGGCACAGAAAACGGGAAAAACTGGATCCTGGTGGAAGGATCCGTACGGATGGTTTGGGAGCCACCCAACCAATCCGTACGGATGGTTTGTCCGGCCGAAAACAGTTTGTTCAAGACTTCTTGTTTGACAAGGAATCCTGAGTCCCAAACAGGAATTAGGTTAATACCCTATTATATATGTGTGCAGTCGGGTTTGAGAATGCTAATGGTTGATTTTAGAAATCATAACATGTTGTTTGAGAAACAATTACACACATATAGAGGGGATTATTAGTTTTGAGATTTAGAATCATCATAACTCAATAATCAATGGAGCAAAATAATTCCTATGAAGAAATCGTTTCTTCATCAAGCCTTGGGTCTAGCAATCCAGATCAAGAAGGTGTTCTTGATATCCGTTCGACATGTGGATACCGATGGAGGGTGTTTCCTTTAGCACCTCAAAGTTCGTGTTCATGGATTCGATCTTCAAGGGTATGTTTCTTTCATCTTGTATTTAATTTAATCAACATGCACGGATCCAGGCTCTTGGGTGTTTGATTTTATCTGTTTATTCCGCTGCGCATGATGCATCAAAACCCAACAGTTGATCCATAGGAACAATGGAGGATTTAGTAGTGGACAAGCCAGTATCAGCAATTATATCAAGGGTATATTTCCTTTGATCTAAACACAAGCCAGTAGGGTTCTTGGCTATCTCAATCCCTAAGAAATACTTTAAGGGACCCAAGTCTTTGATATTGAATTGCCCATGAAGAAATGTTTTAACTTCAGAAATGAGAGATCTGTCAGAACCTGAGATTAAGATGTCATCTACATACACTAGAATGAACACCAGTGAAGAAGATCTGGTCAATATGAACAATGAATGATCATTTTTGGATTGCTGAAAACAATAGGAAAGGAGAGCAGTGGAAAACTTTTGAAACCACTGTCTAGGGGCTTGTTTTAAGCCATATAAAGATTTTAGCAATCTGCAGACAACAGGTTGAGACTGAGAGGAATTTTGAAATGAAGATGGAATGATATACCCTTGAGGCGACTTCATGTAGACTTCTTCAGATAAATCACCATGTAAGAATGCATTTGTAACATCCATTTGATCAATACACCAAGATTTTATTGTAGCTAAGGCAAGTAAAACTCTCACAGTTGTCATTTTGGCCACTGGTGCAAATGTTTCAAAATAGTCTAAGCCTTCTGTTTGAGTGAATCTTTTTGCCACCAACCTAGCTTTATATATATCCAAGGACCCATCTGCCTTATATTTGATTTTATAAATCCATTTGCAACCCACTGCTTTCTTGTGAGGAGGTAACACCTGCAATGTCCAAGTATTATTTTGTTCCAAGACTGCTATTTCAACTGCCATTGCAGTACACCAGTTAGGATCTTTAATAGCTTGATGATATGTAGAAGGTTCAGTGTGTGAGGAAATATTACAAATGTAATGATAGTATGAAGGTGAAATTGATGAATATGAAAGAAGAGCATGACTGGAACTTGAGGTATGTGGTGATTGAGCAAAAAAGTTTTTGGAAGACCAGAGTAGTCTTGGTACTTAACAGGAACAGACCTTTGTCTTTGAGGTCTGGGAGGAGCAGGAACCAAAGGAGGAAATGAAGTGGGAGAGGGAACTGGAATGGGGAGTTAATTGGAGTGGTAGAATGTGAAGATAAGGGATTTGAGGTATTTGGAGAAAATGAAAAAAAGAATTTGAGGAATTAGGAGACAAATTAGGAGGAACAGGAGAGAGAGGAAAAATTAAGAGAGTCTGGAGAAGAGTTATCCACAAACATGAAAATAGTACATTCTGGTGTATGAAGGGAGGAATCATGAAAAGGAAAGACATTTTCATAAAATTTAATGTCTCTACTATAGAGAATTTTCCCAGAAGAGAGTTCATATACTTTATAGGCCTTCTTGCCATATGGATATCCCAAAAATACACATTTAGAAGCCCTTGGGCTGAACATATCTCTCTGAGAAGCAAGAGTAGAAATGAAACACAAACAACCAAACACTCTGAGATGAGAGTATGCAGGAGGTGTACCAAGAAGAATTTCACAAGGATTATTGTTGAGAATGGGAGTGGGATATCTATTTATCAAATATGTGGCAGTGAGCACACAATCCCCCCCAAAATTTGATGGGAAGATTGGACTGAAATCTAAGGGCTCTTGCAACTTCCAAAATATGTCTATGTTTCCTTTCTACCCTCTCATTTTGTTGAGGTGTCTCAACACAACTACTTTGATGTTCAATGCCTAGGGGAGTAAGAAGAGAGGTAATAGCTTTATTGAAAAACTCTGTGCCATTGTCTGATCTAAGATGTTTAACAGATGTATTGAATTGATTATGAACCATGGCAAGGAAAGTATTGAGGAATGAAGGTGCTTGAGACTTGGATTGAAGAAATGTCCAAGTTGTCCTTGAAAAATCATCAACAACAGTAAGAAAGGAATTACATCCATTGTAAGTAGGATGTTTGTAAGGTCCCCATACATCACAATGCACAAGGCCAAATAGAGAATCACAGTGACTGGTGCTAATAGGAAAAGGAACTCTTGTATGCTTGGCAAAATGACATACTACCTCCGTCCCAGCTCAATGTGCACACTTACCTTTTAAGTGGGTGTCGTTGATATGTGCACAATCCAAAAAAGGAAAGTTTTTTATTATTTTTATAATCCTCCACTCATTCTCTCTCTTCCTCCCAACCACTCATTATTCTCCACTCATTCTCTTTCTTCCTCTCAACCACTCATTATTCTCCACTCATTCTCTTTCTTCCTCCCAACCACTCATTATTCTCCACTCACAATACTTTTGAATATAAATAATCTCTCCTTAAATATTGTGCCAAACAGTAAAGATGCGTATTGAGTTGGGACGGAGGTAGTATATCACATATAGTACTATCATTTGATACAAGAGATTTATTACATGAAAGAGATGGAATATGAGGAAGAGATTGAATTGGAAAATAACCAAGTCTATTGTGGCATAGTTTCACAGATGAATATGAATGATCAGTACAAGTAGTAAAAGTATAATGAAAATTGGAATTAGGCTTGGGTAAAGCAAGTTTGTAAGGTCCTCCAATCAGCCTACCAATCCCCTTCAAGTTCTTCAAGGCTAAGTCTTGTATCAAGCAGTAATTGGAATAGACGGATAGAACATATATTGTTATAAAGAGTAAGTTTGCTGCCTGAGATGAGGTCAAATTTGAAAGTAGGAACTAGAGAACATCAAGGAGAACAATGTCATTAGTGAGATAGATGGTGCCTTTATGAGTGATTTTAGATGTCAAGCCATTTGGTAAATGAATCAAGGAGTTAACTGGAACATGATTAGATAGATACTGAAAGCAAGAAGTTATGTGATCAGAAGCTCCAGTATCCAAGATCCAATTACTGGTGTTATGTAATGAAAATTGAGCTAGACAGTCAGGAGAAATAATACGTAGAAGAGAAAAATGTATACCTGAACTGACTGTATGAGCAGAAATATGAGGATGAGTATCAGCTTCCATGTGATGATGATAAGAATCAGAACTGAGGACGTGAGCCACAGTAGATGAGGATGCTTGAGTGAGATTTGCAGAGCTGCCAGCAGGTTTGGATTTCCAATTCTTAGGCACCTTGGATGGATCTGGTTTGACTCCATAGAGTTTGTGCCAGTCAGGGAACCCTAAAATGAAGAAACAGTTGGCTTTCTCATGGCCAGTACCTCCTCAATGATCACAATGCAGGTGACTTTTGTTGTTTGCTCTGTCACTCTTCTTGTTGGTGTAAGTGGACTTGGAATAGACTTGTGATTTGGAAGATAAGGCAGTAGATGAATCATGAAGAGATATAGGTTGAATGGCCGTTGAAGTACAGTTTCTCAAATTCTCATCTTGAGTTAAGAGAGAGAGAGAGAACTTGACTAAGTGTTGGAAGAGGACTTTTGGTCAGGGTTGCATGATTCGTAGTTCGTCCGATTCGAATTCGTGATACGAATACGCGATTCGTTCAACTCATGGAATCCGATACGTAGAGTATTACAATTATTGCGATTCGCAAATTCGCAATATTAGTACGTATGATTTAAATAAATATTTAAAAAATATATAATACTAATAAACTTACTTCTCATAGAAAATCAACTTAACATTCTATTACATCATCGAAAAAAACACCAAAAAGGAACATTCATGCTGAGAAACTGTAATAGCACCTAGGAGCAGCTAGCTACACCTTTTCTTTCCCTTTCGTGGGTTTGTGAGAATAGCCTTTGGAACCAGAAATTTGTAGCTGTAGTTATATGAACGTTGTGGCTTGTGGCTTTTCAGCTTTCAATAGTTGGTTGAAGTCATCCTTGAAAACATATCAAAAGTTAATGTACCATATTCTTTTATTGCAGCAATGACTTTTCATTTTTAGAGGATATTAATGGCGAATTCTAAGAGATTTTTTAAGGTATTCGAGCACGAATCGAAGATAACGATTCGCGAATTCCACCGTATTGATTCGGTATCGAATCGCGAATCGATACCTGCGAATCGATACCGATTCGAGGCTATCTGGAGAGTATCCTGCAACCCTGCTTTTGGTCAGAATAGAACCTCGAATAGAGGCAAAATTGTCATTAAGGCCCATAAGGAATTGAATAATCTTCTGCATATCATCATATTCTTCTAACAATTTGGATGCTCCACAGGTGCAAACACAAATACATTTGGGAACATGGCTGAGATTTGCCAATTCATCCCAAATACTTCGAAATTTTGTGAAATAGGCGGTAACAGATAGTGCACCTTGACATAGTGACATAAGTTCCTTTCGAATTTGAAAATTTTGAGAAGCATTGCCATGTGTGAAACGAGATTCCAGATCAAACCATATGTCTCGTGCAGTTTTGAAATACACAATACTTGACCTAATTTCGGAAGATACAGTGTTCAAAATCCAGCTAATGAGCATGTTATCACAACGATCCCAATGAATTAGGTATTTGGACTGTGAACTCGGTGATTTATTAACTCCAGTAACAATTCCGAGCTTCATCTTCGAAGCAAGAGCAATAGTCATCGCACGTTTCCATTGATAGTAATTTAAATCGGTAAGAACAGTAGTGATAAGAATCATACCAGGATGATCGTTAGGGTGAAGGTACAGTGGATGAGTTGGATTGAGTTGAAGATGTGTCTCGGCGATTTCATATTCATCAGCCGGAGGTGTGATATTGATGTTAGTGTTGTTGTAATTGATATTATTGTGACCGGAATTTGCAGAATCAGTCGCCATTGTTGTAGAGAGATGAAGCTTTGAAGCTTCGCGAAGAAGCTATTAGGGCGAAAGGATGGAAGGATCACAGGCTCGATACCATGATACAAGAGAGAGAGAGGGAGAGAGAGAGAGAGAGAGAGAGAGAGCAAACATATGTAATGAATTCATATTTTCTGATTATTGAACTCAGATTAGTACAGATACATCTTTATATACAAAGCAACAAAACAACTTTCCTAACTGCCTAGTGACGTCATAGTTTGTTACAACAACTTAACAGAACTAGAAGACTTTGTACACTTTACACCTCAGATATATTGCTATTTACATTTTGTTTATGCACTTTTAAGCCTAAATTGTAGCAATGAGAAAAAAAAAAAACTGAGACATTGAGAAATGGTAAATGAGAAGCTCATTTTAAGAGTGGCAGAGGAGTATGACTGGAACAGAGGGAGCATGACTTGAATCGTTACTACTAGACCAACATATTTTCCCGTAGAACCGGTGAATACTTCGGCCACAAAAAAGGGTTTGGATAAGAAACGCTCAATTTTTCGCGCTCTTGCATGACTGACATTGAATAAAGAATGTAAAATTGATAGCTAGGTTAACTTGGCTCTACTTCCTCTCTCATCAAGAATGGACACCGCTAAAAATAAGGATAAGTAAATAATACAAGCTGCTGGAATAATTAATCGTACAAATGAGCGCGACAACTCCCATAAGAAACCAACATGCAAAGCGTGTGCATAGTAACATTCGCTGTTGCATGCAAGTTGTAGCCATGGGCGGACAACTTTTTACCTATTTGCAAATGGAAAATGATTCAACAACAACTATAAATGGGCAGTGAGCGAAAATCTTCATAACAACTGGCTACAGTTTTATTTCCCCATTCACCACAAAATAATATATTTTGGGGCTGCTCAAGTTATTTCAAGCTCACAGAGATGTACAAGAGAACTTATATTTCTAAAGATCGACACAAGCAGCTAAAGAGGAGAATCAAAATATGTCCGGTACTTTTCGAGCAGACAACCTAATAACCATTCTTCTTATCCTGTACTTCCATATCTGCGGTTCTTTGGCCGTGATGTGCAAAATGCCAGTATTTAACTAGCAAGAAAATTGATCAGGGAAGCAGCGGGGGAGATGCTTATACAGCTGATTAGGAAGGACGGGGAATTAATTAATTAATTAATTACCTATCATAATGAAAGACAATGTACCCTATCAGGAAGATTCTGAGGCAAAGGAACTGCAGTAACATATCTCTGCGGAACGGGTTTCTGAGCATAAGCAGCTGTGTCAGATGATGATCCCTCAGCACCGTCCGATTGCCCACGCCCATGGAACTTAGCAAAACGGTTTATGACAGAAAACTTCTCAAGATCTTGACATTCCACTCTTAAGTCCAAGACTGATGCTCTCTTGTCCATACTGTAAACAAAGAAGATAAGAAAGATGAAACGGGGAGGGAAAAAAAAAACTTCAAATGACAGTAGCTCTAGCAGCAGAACAGAATGAAACTAGACAGCAAATTGATAAAGTGTGATTATTAAAGAAAAGCTGTAAAAGAAAACATGTAACGTAGAGGAAACAGATGAGTAGCAAATTGGTGACTATACAACAGCTCAGCATAACCATCACTGATGATATGCTGAGTATATAAGCCAGTAGTATGACTCTCAGGCCATTAAAACTGTTATCACATCGCCAAAACTTTTCTCAAATGGAGAGAATAAGCATCAACATAATGTAATCTTGAACTAAGACATGTTTGGTTTCAAGTTGAGAAATCAAAACAAGATGTTAATTTAATATGCACGAGGGAAAGCAATAGAATTGTTTAAACTACTCAAATCTTTCCATGTACCAAACATGAAATCACCTAATAGTTCAGAACATAATCTAAATTACTCCCTCCGTCCCCAAAATAAATGTCCAAGTTGACTAGTCAACGTTTTTAAGACGTGCTTTACTATTTGTACATTGCATGTAAAATGGTAAAACTGCACTACGAATCTTTCCAAATTTAGAAATGCAACATATTTTGGGATAGATAAAATAGGAAGTGTGACATTTATATTGGGGACGGACGGAGGGGAGTTAACAGGAAAATTGTTTAAGTCAATCTTGATTACATCTGGTATTAAACGCGAATTACATGTCCTCGTACCCCTGAGCCAAATGGCGTTGTAGAAAGAAAATATCGTCGTCATATAGTAGAAATTGGTTTGTGTCTTATGGCTAAATCAAATGTGCCTTTGAAAGATTGGGTTGAAGCTTTTCATATGGCAATCTATCTCATTAATTGACTGCAAATGCGACAACATAAATTCCTTTCTCCGTATCAAAAACTCCTTCACAAACCTAATCATCGATTGCTCAAAGTATTCGGTTGTTCATGCTTTCCATACATGCGCCCATATAATGCTATTGCCTACATCTGTTCACTGTAATTTCTTGGATATGATGTTTCGTAAAGTTTACAGGTGTACGGAAATAAATAGTGGCAGAATCTGTCTCCCAGCATGTAATTTTCAACGAACAACATTTTCCATTCCAAGCAAGTATGAAAAATGCCACCAATCAGAATTCTGCATTGACATTGCTGGAGACACCCTTGCCTTGCTCAATTGGTCACTTGAATCCATGCTGACCATACTCATTGCCATTCCGTTCCCGTGGAATTTAATCCATTTTACTATTACATTCTCGCTAGTTTCATTTCGTTTAACAAACACCGGCTTAGTGGTTTTATTTTCATTTTCCTCAAACCCAAAGAAATTTTCCTTATCACTAAAGTGGACAGCTATTGTTTTGTTCTCTAAAGTATAATGGCCTCGACTTTTTATTTTCAAATTAGCCCTTGTAATCTTTCAAAAAAACATCTTGGTCCATCAAAAAATTAGAGCTTACACCCCCCCCCCCCTTTTTTTGACACTTACCTCCCCCCCCCCCTTTTTCAAATTTTATATTCATTATTATGGTTTGTAAAATTTATTGTTCCACCCTTATATTTTTAAAACATGCCATTACGTGGCCTAGGTTTGAAGAGAGAGAAAAAAAAAACTTACAAATAATAATTACTTAAGCTAAATATTTGACGAGATCAAGAGGCACTAGCCACTGCTAGTTCTAAGTTCTAACTTTAAATTTAATTAACAAATCTCCCCCTTCGAAAGATTTGAATCTTTGTAGTCTAGATCCAACTAAGTTTTTACTCCCTCCTTCCCAAAAAGAATGTCTTGCTTACTGTTTTGTATATTTATCCCAAAACGTTGGTCCACTTTCTAAAAGTGATCTGATCATATAACTTACTTCCTACTATACCACTCATTAATTGCAATGTTTTTATCGCTTTGTGATGCATGAATTAAGTGAAAGCTAAAATTAGCGCTCTAATCAATAAGGGCAGTTCAGGAAAAATCAACTCTAATTAATGATTATTATTACTTTGTGTGATAATTATGATAATATTTTTGGGACGGAACAAGTATATATTATAAACTTTAAATTCATAATGTTATCGGTTATTATATTTGTTGATAGCCGGTGGCCCCCACCATAATTATTGTTGGAGTATTCATTTATCGGGAGTGGTCTACTTCAACGTTATGTCAATATTATGTGGCCGGTTGCCTAGTTAAACTTTACTTTAATATTTATCATTGACGTAAAGCCCAAATAAATTTTCGTAAAGCATAAGTTTGAGGTCGGTGGCATAGTTAAATTTGTTTCGGCATTTGTTGGTGGCCGCCGTTATTTCAGTATTTGTTTGTAGTCGGTGACCCATCTAAATTTTCAATGTTATTTGTTTGAGGCCGGTTACATAGTTAAATTTTGTTTCTATCCAAACACTCTCATTGAACTCGTAAATACCAAGAAAAAAATAGGTTACATATGTCATGTTAAAATTGTAGTCTTTGATAGCGAGATGTTATTGTTTCGTTATTTCAAAATTCAACCCTCTCAATAAAAAAACTGGATACGCGACTAATGACAATAATAATAACGAATAAAGAAATTTCCCGAACTAGCTGGGACTCCAAAGTCTCTCCCTCATACCGATCCCAAGGTTCGAGGCGGGTGAAAATCAGAATAAAATGCGTATTGCCAGCACTTAGCAGGTGAACATGTTTATTTGCACATTCTCATGTAATCTAATGATAATACTAGTAGACAGAGGAGTGGTTTCATGGAGCTGGGGACAGGTGTGGCAGTTTCATTTGACACATGTATGTGATTAAGATAACGCTCTATCACAGATTTGAAGAGGGTAAGAGAGGGGAGTTCCCAAATGAGTAGGTCATGAGGAAGGCAAACTCCATGCAACAACACATTTCGATCCCTCTTATCAACTTCTGGTGATTTAGGCCAAAATGCATTTTGGAGCCCAAATGTTTCACTAAAATCCCACTTGTAGTCCTTAACATTAAAAACCCCACTTAGAGTCTTCAAGTATAATTTGAGTCAGAGAAAGTCCTACCCTTAAAAGACCATTCAAAACTTAACATAACTTTAAAAATTGAGGGGTACAAATGTCATTAAACTAACCCAATTTTGATTCTTACTCCTATAACATGTCACAAATTTGAACCAAGACTTAATGTTTCCAATAACTCCATGTCGCTCCATATCCACCACCACCACCACCCCCCCCCCCCTCTTTTCTCCCCATTTTAAAACAAAATTGAAGTTTCTAAACCAGTGCAACCCATAAACGACATTAATCGCAACTTGAACAATATGTCGGAAACAAATCAACATACTTACACGAAACATAGAGATAGACATATCAAGAGCTCATGGTTTACAGACCAGAGAGCAAAGATCGAAAGGGATGGAGGGTTTCAATCAGTGTTTGCAGGAGAATTCTTCATCAAATCGGATGCAGGGACGTACAGAGATTGTTGACTGTTATCTTAACAGTAATGTATCAGTACGTTCCTTCTTATGTCTGTTCCAGTAATTCTTAGTTTCACTATCAGTTTGTCCAGGTAATCAGCAAATAAAGACCATTCGGAAACACTTAATTCAAGAATGCCCGTTTGGTGTTTGATAAAATGTCTGACTGAGGTAACCCAGAAAAATCCATAGCGTTTAGAATTTGAAACAAGATCCACTTGGGGTTACTATTAGAAAAGGATTTTGCGTGGGGGAATGAACTTATTTGTTACAGAATGAGCTCATCTTCTTCCTTGGCTTAAGAGACGATCATCTAATTTGTTGGTCCAAGCACCATAATCGTTGAATGGCATTTATGCCCCTCACGTATTTTAAACATGGTTGGGGCACATAATGAGTTCCGATAAGTCTTGAAAAGTCCGTACGGGCTACGACCTTATTTTTCTCAAAATGTTACTTGTCAACTCTAAGAGGGATTTTTAAAGTTGACGATGCTAAGTGGGATTTGGATGGTATACATGTGGACACCAAAATGCATTTTGGCCGCTGATTTATTATTCTATTTACTGGTGCCCAGACAAAAATTATATTTATAACCGAGATCAATCTTTGCTATACATCTCAAGCATCGAGATTGCCCAAAGAAAAGCAAGTCATTTAAAGTGCAAAAAAAAACATGTTAAAAGATCAAGCTCGCATAGACCTAAGAAAGGACAAGGTGACATGTTAAAAGACAAAGCCCTGATGCTATACCTCAACAAATCGGTTTCCAACTTCCGTGCTCTGCCCATAAATTTCTCCACAGCTTCCGAAAGGTACTGAACATCAATTCTCTCAGACGGTTTGCTCCTAGAAGAAAAGGAAGGGAACCTTCGTCATGATACACATAAGGTATCGGTATTTATTTATTTATTGAACATATTCCACCTTAAACAATTGATGAATAATTTCAGATGTAAATGAAGACTTACAAGTTTGATCCCTCGTGGGGAACATCAGAAGAACTCCTTGCAGAAGAGGCAATACTGCAAGCATCCCCTAATGCAAGCCGCGCGACAAAGTAAGAAATGGTCTCATAGTTTGAACTGGCATCTGTAGATAAAATTGTGGCAGGGGGAGGGCGAAGCAGTTGCTGCATCAATTGTGCTGTCAAGACAAGCCGTTTCCTTGATCTAATTAATGGGGCAAAATCTTCAGTAACTTCACCATCATCTTTGACCTGTAATCAAAAAGTACATATTAAGGCTATCATAATCTACACATAACTAAAAATGAACTCATGAAAAAGAAATAAAACACACCTTCTCAATAACTCGATTTGCTGCTATGGCCCATTCTGCTTCAGCCATACTGCAAGAAATGAAATACATGCAACATCAACAAAAATTAACAAAAGAGAGAAGTGTAACGGTAACCATTCAAATGATATGGAAGGAAAAACATAGGGGCAAAATATTTTATCCATACATCACACTCCACGAAAGAAAACTAGAGGGAAGGAAACTAAATAATATGGTAACTGCTCATTGTGAGAATCACCTGAGAGTAAGAAGATTCTGAGAACTCTGTGACACTTCCTTATGCCAAGAATGAAAACTCTTGCGCTTCTTTTGTCTCAAAGCCACAGAATTTTTATCACTGACATTTGCAGGCAATGGAGAGGAGAAACGCTCAATAGACACTGAAGCTGGAGTCAAATTATGCATGATAACCTCCATTTGGCGTGTATCAGCAGCAGGACTTGCTAGCTCCTTTGACTTCTCTATCACCATACCACCAGAAGAGTTTCCGACATTAATTGCTTGCTCCACAGTTTTTACGGTAACACCCTTTCGCATTTCATGCGATGGCAAAATCTGTCCATTTTTGAATGTTCCGTATTGATTAAACCAGGAGGGGGCCATCTGAGGACTGATGTGAGTGTGTTCAGCTTTAACAGAAGAATTATTAATACCACGAGCATAGCTTTGAGATTCATTCTGTCGAAACATAAGCATATCTCTCGACGATACACTTTCAAGTTGAGATGGCATGCTTTTTTCGCCATTAACAACTCGTCCGGAGAAGCTTAGCATACTAGAATCAGCAGAAGAAACTGTGGTATCTCGAACTGTGACATCTGCCACCATATTATTGCTTTCATTTGGCTGTCCTGTCCTTGAAACTACTTGTTGACCACCCAAAAAACTGTCAGGTCCTTTCAATCTTTTTGATCCCCTATGACTCGGATCACTATCTGAATCCTTCATTGCTCGCACTTGATTCAGCAAGGAGTAGCTTTGATGAAAATGGTTTGGTTTTAGAGAACGACCAAAGGCTTCAAGATCATTCTGGGTTGAAGCAGGGTTCAACGGAGATACATCAGAGGTATGCCTGATGAGGGATTCATTCCTTCGTGGTTCGTTCGTCTTACTCACTAGATCAATGTTTCCGGGGGAGAAATTCTGGGATGGACTTCCATTCAGCTGATCCTCTACACGAGCAAAACCTTGCACGTTACCAGAATTTGTACTCAATTCGGATGAGAAAGTCCCTCTTTTTTCTGCATCATGATTCTCTAGCTGCCTACCTGAGGAAGTGGATTCCAGAATATTCGATTCACGAGGATGCGGAAGATTTCCATGGAACTTGTGAATTTGAGTTCCTAAAGAAGGATGTTGAGCAGGGCCATTAGTCCATAAATTTGGCACCATATTTGAAGAACCATGTTGAGAGATGATAGAAGTATGGCCAGGGAACTTCTCCCCCATTGAAGGTTGTGTCGGTTGAACTCTTTCAAGGGGATTGCTGACACTGGTTGTCCTGTTTATGTCAAATGAACTAGCGTTATTGTATTGACCATAGCCACTTGCATTGACCAAAGAGCCTTCAGCAGGTTGACCTACAAGTACGTTAGTACAGGATTCATCTGCCCGTTTAGCATCAGGAGCATGTCTATCAGCAGATAAATTCTCAGAATGATTCATTGTAACATGGCCCCGTGCAGCAATCATGGATTGACTTTGACCCTGAGTTCTTAAGTAAGGAAAACTAGAACTCAACGCAGAAGATGAATTCTCCGACATTCTGTGCATCAAGGTTTCTCTACCAGTTTGTCCCACATTTCTAATTCTATCATTTTTCAACTCTCCATGCGATGTTTCCTGGGAAGGTGGCAAAGGCTGAACTGAATAGGGAGGAGCCAGCTCGGAATGACCCTTGTCCCTTCTCTCTGTCTGAGTTAAAGAATTAGAATGGACCATTTTCATAGTTCTAGAACAAGCATGATTTCCCGCAGACAACCGTTCTTGTGGAGGCGCCAGCTGTAAACCAAAACCTTGTGAACTAGAGGACTGACTTCTCTGGAGGTGACCAACAGAACCATCTGAATTTTCCGCATCAGGGATCTCAGATGATTGATTCTGTTCAGAAGGATTTAAGTGCTTTGTTGTACTATGCTCTCTTGATTGATCCACCTTGTGAAGAAGCTCCAGCATATTTTGACTACAGAATGCAACAATGAGGAGCCGAAATCAGTATATAAAGGTATCCTTTGTTTTATATTTGATTACCCTGAAGATAAACTGACGGGAAGAGAGAAAGAAGAAAATTGAGGGAAAAAAGGTATGGCGCATCTATCAACGTATGAGAAACACAAACTAGTAGATCTTCGTGAAGATGAGCTCGTTAAATATGGTAAATGATGTACGAAATGTATGGGGCCTACATTCAAGTAACTGAGATATGTAATATAGGCAATCATAATGGCAAGAACTCCCTTCTAATCCATGTCATGAGTGCCTTCAGGAATTCATCTCATGAAAGTGGGCCAGTAATCAGGTACCAAGTGAGCTTAACTTTTCCCCTTATTAATACATAAAACGAGAATTATGTACCCTCAAGTAGCAAATGAACTTAGCTCTACGCCTTATTAATAAATAAAGAGTTGTGTTCGGTAAATTTACGATAATTATGTTCTATTTGAATAGAGAAAGGAATCTTTGAATAGGATGGAGGGAGTATTCAAGAGGATAACCGTACAAAAAAACTGAAAACTTCTAATGAATTAAAAAGAAAAAGCAACGAGCAGATTAATCACGGTACTCACCTAGGTTGCGAATTATTAGGCGCAGAAGATCTCTCTACAGAACCAAACATATTAGGCATATAACCAGGAAATGTACCACTGGAACGCCCCTCTTCGTATCCTTTTGCTTCTCCTTGTTGATCAAGTGCATGCCCCTGGAATTAAAAAATATTAAAATCTTCTAATCATAATGATTAAAAAACACAATTAACCATATATAAGTCTATTCCACGACACACCTTTACTGAATCAGCAGAAATTTTAGGAACCTGACCACAAAGCTTTGACTGCCCAAAAAACTCTCGATCTTGACCTTTTAATCCTAAAGAATGCTGCTGGGACATGGCCTGCAAATGGCTGCCCTGTCTTGTTTCATAAGACGGTTCAACATCCTCATCCAGGTCTCCCATGGGATGATACTGAAACTTGCGCGGAGCAGAAGTTCTCTGGACAGCCTGATTGGACGACTTCTGTCTTGCTCCTCCAAGTAGTGACCTTGAATCGCCAGCATCAGTCGCTAAATTAACATGGTGAGATGTATTGGAGTTATAGCTACTGCTAGAATTCTCTTTTCTACCGCTGCTCTGAACCTCATGAATTTTCAGTTCCTCCTTTTCAGAGCTATTCAAAGATGACTCTGAAACCTGAGGCCCTTTGTTCGGATGATGCTGTAATTTCCCCAAACCATCAGCTCCTTTAGATTTTGTAGAGGAATCAACATGTTTCCAGTAATTACTATGATGATTATTTCGAAGAAACTGACTGATGTCCTCCCCTACCGGTGCACCAGTTCTCAAATTTGGTAGTGCAGCATTCACAGAAAAATCCTCTCTGATCATCTGTGGACTTCCCAATGATTTAGGAACAGAGTTGACCTTCCATATACTATCGGCATGACCAATGTCTTCATGTTGACCTCTTTTCCAATCATTACTCTGAGGGTGTTGCAATGAGTGTTCAATTGTGCTTAAATTGTGTGCCCTATCACCACTAAGTGCTACAGACTCGGTACCATTCCAATTATTTGCTTTACTAACTAATTGGCTAGGCCCACTCTGCTGAGAGGTCCAATGAGACGAATTGCCATTTCCATCCATTCTCACTTCCAGAGAGCGAAGAGAGTTCTCATAGATCGCACTTCCTTCGGCATGTGATTTTTGAACAGCTCCGTGATTAAACAACTTGCTTCCTCCAGAAGACTGAGGAATCAGCCTTTTAGATGAATTACTTTGAAGTCTCTCCCCGTGCGTGAACCCCAAGGCATTACGAAAGTTTTCAGTAGTATTCGCACCATCAGAATTGGGAACAGATCCTAAGCTAACTGATGGGCCAGTACGCGAGTTTTGAGCAAATGTTGTTTGACGTTTTTCACTTCCATCATACCTTGAAGGTTGATGAGCCCCTGTAGCAAGTTCAGGGTTCTGACAACTCAGACCAGCCAGCTCTTCTTGTAGCCCTACGTCACTGCTGGAAGTTTCTGCAACCGCAGACTGCATAAGAGCACTCCAACTACCACTTTGCATAGAAGGAAATCCATTCAAAAAATCATTGCCATCTAAAAGATTAGATGCTCCTTCACCCGTGATAGTGTCAGTGCCAAAAGCATCCCAAATATTATCATCTGAACCAAACAGAATCTTTTCCTCGGCAGGATCCAGAGCGACTGTATCCTCAATTGCTTTCTTGTCCTGCAATATTTCAGATGGGCCCATTAACTCTTGTGTACCCTGAAATTCCTGTACAGATGCATCTTGTTGCAGGGGATTTAGTAAATGGAAGTGATCCGCAGTCATCCCGCTATTTGAACTCTGGCCAGGGGCATTATCATGCGAACCTTTTCCTTGGAGGCCCTGCCTACTAGGCAAAGTTTCGTGTTGCGTGGTAACTTGATCCGGGAACACGCCATACTGATTGGGGAAAGAATTGCTATACACTGGCATATGCTGGACTGATGTCTTCTCGGTTGCCATACGAGGATGTTGGTTTAAACTTCCCCTCGAGTTAGAGACAGGAACCCCATATAGAGATTGATCCACCTGTTGATGGGCAAACCCCATCGAGCGTGGTGGCTGGCCCTGCTCAGGGGAAAACACAAATCCACTGGAGGCTCCCTGCATAGCTGGAGAAGCACGCTGCAGCCAGTTTGTGTTGCTTGTTGCAAGCTCACCCCAAGGATAATTAGATGCGTCTGCAATTTGGTTGCCATTAATAAGGCTATGCGGATGGCCACCAGAAGGCTGCCTTGCAAATGATGGGACTTGATTTAAAGTGTTCTGTTGTCTTGCATCAAGTTGCCGTAGCTCTTTCTGTCTTTGAAGTTCTTGCATCTTCCTGAACATAAGTTGTTGTTGTTGTTGTTGTTGTTGTTGTTGTTGTTGTTGCAGTTGCTGCATGTGAGCAAATCCTGAGTGCTGTTGTGGTAAAGCTTGCATCAAGCTTGATTGTTGGTTCATATGCTGCTGACCTCCAAAGAGATCGAAAGTAACAGGAGTATCAGAAGTGTTTGATCGTACCGAGTTATTCGAAATATTCTCAGAGACGCCACCCTGTTGCGACTCAAACACAAATAAACCCCTTGGATTCACATTGTGTCGATTAGATTCTGTATCCACTCCCAAAAAGTTAGCTTCATCCTGCCTTCCCGGAAAATTTTGACGCCCATACATATATCCATTGAAGTCCTGCTGTTGACTTTGAGGTTGACCATTAGCAAAATCAGACCTCAAAGTGGTTTGAGTAAAATCCAGGCCGTGATTCACATGGAGAGGATGGCCGTTGTCTCCTCTTCCAAAATCTGCCCAGACATAAATGAAAGTTAATGCATTTGCAGCAAATGAAAATATGTGAGTAGTTTGCACATAAATGTAAGGCAAGAGAATTACCTGATTGTAATGAATTATAATTTCTTGGGCTGGAACTCGAAACACCAACCTGTTTTTGACTACCAGCCCAAAAGTTGTTATTTAACGACGGCCAGCTCCCATCAGCGACCTGTGAATGATGCTGGCCTTGGGGCAAGTTGTCTTGCGCAAAAAAATTGTGAACCCTGTCTCCAACTTCGTTGCCAGGCATTAATAATTTAATTTCCAAAACTAGTTGCTACTTATTTGAATAGTTGATTCAAGAAAATGAACAAACTATCAGAGATTCAAAAAGGTGCAGCTTCCGCGAAAGTAGCGATTTACAATCTTATCAATTCCAATCAGCCAAGCTCGAGGCAAGCTACCAGCTTTTCAACTATAGCGCCTACCCCTGGATATAGAAGATTGTACTTTAGAATGGTTAAACTAGCAATCCTGTGTCAGCATTTGATTTTTCTGAATCCTTTTACAGCACAGCAAGTAAAATCAAACAACAAAATGAAACTACATTAATAAATCCATACAGCTCATCAAATAATTCAAATTAAAATCAAAGGGTATGTGAGAAAATTAATAACAAGACACAATGGTGAGATTCACGTAGCCACTTTTTTTCCACCGGAAAGATAAAAGACCCTCCCTACTGTAAGTTGGTGTAGAAACCCGGGCTAATTCATCATCACTCCTACTCTTTGCTCCTTAATTTTCCTTCAACGTTTTTGTTCCAGTTCACACATCATTTGAATCTCCATTATCTCAAGAATAAATTAGTTTTTAAATAAAGAAAAAAAATCAAAAAATAAAAGCTTCAACATCTCCTTTTAACGGACTCTAATTGTGTCGCGATAATTTCTCGAAAGAGGTCTTGCACATCTGCATGCGTTACTCCTTTTTTTTTCTCTTTTCAGTATTGTTCTCTTAGTGGTGATGTCATAACCAGATGTATAACCAACAGCGTTTCACTCCATCTATCTTGTTCAAATAATCTATCTCAGATAGTAAAATATCTAAGTATTCAAATAAACTTCCGTAAACTATCAGTGTTAGATATTCATAATATTCACAATTAAGACCCCGTCAAGTGAAATGTCAAAACGTGGAAAATAGGACACTCAGAGCCAAACGGGAGGAATTTCACCTAAAATACCAGTTAGCAAATAGTACATCAAATAAAATACAGTTGAACCTTACCTTTATCAGATTAGGAAAAACAAAATCAACCAAAGTTAATTTAAACACGTCGTGCTCATTAGAAAAGTTCAAGCACGTTGAAGTCTACCTTGTAGATCAAAAAGACATCTTGCTTTTGCATGTTAAGTAGTACTCCTTCCGTTTCAAAATTTTAGCTGTTTAAGATAAAAATAACACATACCAAGGGCTCAATTAATACCCCTTTAAATTACCAGAATACGCCTTGTTCAAATAATCTATCTCAGATAGCTAAATATCTAAGTATTCAAATAAATTTCCGTTAACTATCAGTTTTAGAAATTCATAATATTCACAAAAAATTAAATAAGACTCTCAAGTGAAAAGTCAAAACGTGAAAAATAAGACTCTTTGAACCAAATGGAAGGAATTCACCTAAGATACCATTTAGCAAATACATCAAATAAAATACAGTTAAACTCATCTTTATCAGATTAAAAAAGCACAAAATCAAGTAAAATTAGTTTGAACACTTCATGCACATTGGAAAAGTTCAAGAGCGTCGAAGTCTACCTTGTAGATCAAAAAGACAATCTTGCTTTTATGCATGCTAAATAGTACTCCTTCCGTTTCAAAATATTAGTTGTTTTAGACAAAATAACACATACCAAGGGATCAATTAATACCCCTTTAAATTACAGACCTAGCCTTTCTCTTTCCTGTATAAATATAAAGATAAAAAGGCAAAAACCGTAAAGAAGATAAAGAGGCAAAAGTGGTCAGGACTTCCATTCTCAGTGGCCTCTACCATAACCCAACTCCCAGCCCTTCTTCCCATCTGCGTCAAAGACTCAATAAATCCTTCCGTCAATTTGCAATCATCCCCTCCGCAACAGTGTATCCTTCATTGAGTTGAAGAATTTCTCACCCAAACAAAGTTGAAAGAATTCTACGTCGAAGTGAAGAATTACTAACCCAAACAGAGGTGGGGAGGTAAATAATCATGGAAAAAAATTGTCGGACTGAAGAATTCGTCTCTCAGTGATTAGTGGGCAGCCAAAAAAGAAAAGAGTATACGTATGAAGATAGAGATATGATCATGTCCCGTCTCTCTTGGTAGAGTCATTGCATTTCACCTCAACTTTGCCTCAGCTTTGTCTTCTTCCCAAGCCTCTTCATGTTATCTTCTGTTTCCGTAGCTCACCACCGGGTTTTTTTTTTTAAAGAGAACTCTCCACCGTTCTGTTTGACAACTTTTAAACACAAAAAACACCGACTTTAATTGATTTTGGTGTCACTGATTTTTTTTCAAAAAAATGGCTTAACCAACATTACACATGAACAATCTCATCCCGATGCTTATTATTCATTCACGGTGGTAATATGGGTGTTAATTTCCACGGTTTCTGGGTGTAAGTTGCGCTAATAGAGGAGAGTGAAACAGAACGGGATGGACGTAATAATTAGAGTTAAGGGCACTTTGGTCAGTTAAAGTGATAAAACTCCTAAACGTCACTTATTTTGGAACCGGTTTCAACTTTTAAAACGACAGATAAAAAGAAACAGAGCTCCCTATGATCTTCCGAAAAATTAAATAGACTAGTGTAGCGCAGCAATGAAGGAGCAGTGCTTCAGTTTTTGTTTTCACAAGCAGAGGTTAGAAGTTGAACAATATTTATATAATTTCCTTGCTCCACTTGATTAATTTAGTGCCTAAATGACAGGAGCATGTGTGTTTGAAAATATTCTACTCCCTCTGTCCCAATTTAAGGTTCTTACTTTCCTTTTTAGTCCCAATTTAAGGTTCTTACTTTACTTTATTACCTAAAATGGAAAATGGGACCCACATGTCATTCTCACAACAAAAACTCTCTACCCACTTTCTCTCTCTTACTTTACTTTTCACACTCACAACATTTACTTTTTCTTAATCCCCGTGCAAAGTCAAAGTAGGAACCTTACAGTGGGACGGAGGGAGTACATACTATGAGATATCTTCAGATTCTTCAATGGCCTTACACATTTTATTATGGTATCTTTGTCAGATATACTCCCTCCGTTTCGTAATACTTGACGTTTTAACCTTCTTCACTTAGATTAAGAAAAGCAATTATTACATGTAAGAAAGACTCAAACACCCCTATAACAATTCATTTACCTAGGTAATTAAATGCATTTACAAAGGGTGTGTCAATTATTAAATAAGGGTATAATTGGTAAGTAATGGAAAAAGTTCCTAGATAATTGAAAAGTGTCAAATATTTTGGAACAAAATTGAACACCTAAAACGACATGTTTTGCGAAATGGAGGGAGTAGTTCTTTAACTTCCGGACTAGGCATAACTGCTATTCAAATGACAAAATTAAATAATATGTGTTTTGTTTCATTAATTATGGATTACATTTTTTATTTTTTATTAGAAAAAAAAATGACTTGAGCTGGTTCAGCTACTAGATCTCCCATGTCGACTTGTGAGAGTTTACCTACAAGGTGGGCTTATCTTTCACAGATCACAGAGTCACCCCGAACCATGTACTCGTAGGGCTGGGGCATACAGCACGACTATGGAACTGTAGGGTAGCACGTCAATGATGGATTGACTTTCTATAAATCATTGTTATTACCTGAAGAGAGTCATCTGAAATGAAGTAGTAGATCCAACGAGATAGATCTTGTCAACATTGAACGCCACAATGTTGAAAATAAGTAATTAAATGAACGAGATGACTTGACGAGTCAGGAATAAGATTCCCATTAACTTCCAATTGAACAAGTATGTAGAAAGCATGCCCCAAGACAACAGAAAATAATTGCGCCTTCTAGCAAGCGTGAGTGGCCTATGTGATTTCGGTTCATCAGTTGAACCAAAACACCTAATCGTTCTGATATGCAACATAATTTTCTCTCACATAACAATCAAATTAAGATAGATCAAGAAACTGCCTTAGTGTTCATGATAATCCATTGAAGCAATCAGCAACTAGACTGCGGAACACTTCATAGCATTCATCAGAATTAATCAAGACATCCCCCCTTATCCATTCATGGATCAACGAAGTGCTTGGCCGCCAATATAAAGAGAGACTTGAACTTAACCATCCCAAGGAAAATGATAAAGAGCATCAAGTTCTTAAGCACACAATACTCACAACACAAGTGTAAAATGACAGCCTAAAAATTTAACCACGTAATTTCAAGCCATTAAACAAAAAAATCAACAAAAACTTGTAACCATCTAAACAAAAATAAATAACCCTCATCTGATGGCCTTCTCCCCACAATTATCTCGCCAGAACGGAAGCAAACACCAGACCGAACAAGAGGTTACCACCTAGGAACATAAGCTTACTCACATTGTAACAATCAACTACCAGATAAAATCCTCAAACAACACTCACCAAAATAAACCTAGCAACCATACCTCCCTAAAAAATCAGAACTTCATCACCAAAACGCCCAATCTAAACAACATTGTTAGAAGATCAAACTCTTAAAATTGCAGTTCAAAATTATCACACAGAAACTACATCCAGCAGAACAAAAAAAAAAAAACACAGCAGCTACGAGTCTGTCAGCACCTACAGGCACTACAAAAATTGAAACATTTAAAAAAAAAAAAAAAATGCTTTGAGGATGTGAAAAAGTGGTAATACAGGCACAAATAGGGTTTGTGAGGAGAGAGAAAATGGGGAAAGAACTTACTGGAACATTGACGGCACCGCCATTCGAGCTGGAAATCGATCTTCTGTACACCTTCAATTTCTGAATTTCTAGGGTTTGAATCGGCGTAGAATGGGAGATAGGTGGGATGGGGGAGAGAGAAAACGGAGTGTTGTTGCAGAGAGAGAGAAAGATAAAGTGATCGAAATAGTGCGAAATTTTCAACGAACTGTGGAACTTGGTTAGGTCCGGTTACGAAGCGGGAGGTTCGTTACCCGAGGCTGACAGGGCAATTGGTATTCCGTTTCCGCCTATTCTTTTTACTCCCCACCTCACTTTTGAGACATACTCCCTCCGTCCCAGCTCACTTGAGACTTTTTGACCAAAACTGGTCAACTTAAGGTCGGTTTGACCAACACTTTATAGAAATATTTATATTCCAAAAAACTTTTTAAAAATTGTTATTGAGAGGATTTTTAATGGTGGTCATTTTACATTTTTTTAATTTTTGTTCGGATCATAAATGTTTCTATAAAGTGTTGGTCAAACCGACCTTAAGTTGACCAGTTTTGGTCAAAAAGTCTCAAGTGAGCTGGGACGGAGGGAGTAAGATATAGACACAATAATTAAAGAAAAACAATAAAATAATAAAAATGTGTGGTAAAGAATGAAGAAATAGAATGAGTGGGGTTAATAGTAGGTTGATTGAATGAATTGTATGGTGAAAAATGAAGAGAGAGAATGAGTGAGTGGGGTAGATTGAATATAAAATTATTAAAAAGTTGTCATTTTTGAGAGTCTCAAGTGAAGTCAGGTGGACCAAAATTGAAATAAGTCTAAAGTGAAGTGAAGTGGGACGGAGGTAGTACACCCTTTCTTTCTTTTTTCCATTTTAGATTTTATTGGGCCTGAGATCTTGGGCTTTTTGTTGGGCTTTACTGTGAAAGGAAACTTGGACTATATATAATCACTTGGACTATATATAATCACAGTATACATTAAAACTAAATTTAATCACATAGATAGGTTAAATAATATAGAACTTTTATGATACTTTCTTTTTTACTCTTTAAAAGTCATCTCATATATATGTGAAAATCTGCTAAAAAACGCGTTTTACGCTAAACTTCACGTAAAACGTGTTTTTAAGTTGGCGCGGTGACATTTTTGTAATTAACGGGAAGTTGTTTAGCGCTGATCGTAAGTGCCAACGATAATGTAAAAAAGTGTCAGCATATGTACACTGGCACTTATTGACACTACCGCTTGCACTTTTTAATAAATGCTAGTGTCAATGTTAACAAGTGCCAGTGTAATGGCTGGCAGTTATTAACACTACCACTGACACTTTTAATAAGTGTCAGTATCAATGTTAAAAAGTGCCAGTGTAAGTTCTGGCAATTTTTAACATAACCAATGGCACTTAAGAAAAGTGTCAGTTTCATGTTTATAAACGCCAGTTTGAAATCACTGGCTTTTTGTAATACTAACACTGTGCATTTACTATGGTTGCCAGTATTTACGAAAATACCACCGCTTGATTCGAAGTATAATCCCAACAATTTAGATAAATATGGCTTAAATTATAACGAGCCTTAATGGAAAAACATATTTATAATTTGAATTTGGATTAGTTGATAAACATATTGCACATAATAAAATCGCATAAAAATTGGTACCATCCATCAAAAATTCTAATACCCAGCCTATGTTCTTAAATCTCACATGTAACTATATTGTTCATTTAGGAGTGAATATGATCCATGGCCTATGAGAGAAAGAAGGGAAAAGATCCTCAAGTCTTTGCAATGAACGTGCACCATAGACATAGAAAGGTAATTTTGATATTGGAGTATTAGATACTTTTGGTTTATGTGATTCTTAAGTACGTCTTACAGAAAATCAGTTTTTTCTAACACTATTTGTTTTTTAATTTTACGAATTGAATGTATTTTTACTTTTTATATAATCATAAATCTAAATGTTTACATATATTTTTTTACATATGCTTGGATGTAAAATTTTCAGTTTGTTTGACCAATTTACAGCTTGAAATGAGAAATTACTTTTTGGATTCTTGATTACTTTTTATATAATCTTACAGAACAATTGTTTTTTCCAGATTTTATAACATCAATCATATTTTTTTAGTTTGTTAGATATATTAATTACTTTTGATATTGATTAGTTTCCAGTTTGATTTGTTTGAATTTATTTATTTAGTTTTGATTATAATTGTTGGTTTTTTTCTCTTTTCTTTTTTGAAAATATTAGTGTTTTCCTTTATGAAATTATTTTTGTTTGTATTTATGTTTTTCATAATCATTTATTGTTCTTATTTATTTCTCAGTGTTTTATGGTGCAACTTCGCATCTATGGCCATGGAAAGTGTATAGACATCAAGACAGATGAGAAATGAGGAATTGGAGAAAGAGCTTGAAGTTGTTTGATTAGGCAATTATACATACTCTCTTTACCCTTCATATTACATGTTTCATATTAGTTTTGATACATTCGATAATAAATATTGCTTTGTATGTGCAAAAGTAATCTCTCTTCCTCTTTTTTTTTTTTTTTTTTTTTGAGACTATGGCAATATTCTTACTCTTAATTACGCTATTTCACTATTGTGCTTAAATGGTGAATACATCGATACATATTATTTTGTGATTTATTAATAAAATATGTTATTTACATTATTTTTAAAGAAGTTATTTACATTTCTAAATATTTGAAGTCTTATTATTTATTTATCATCCTTTTATCTTTTGGTTACTTATCCCATAATAATCTTCAATAGTTCTCTCTCCGTCCCATAACTATGTGCACAAAATGAGTTTTGTTCAATAGTTTTGCACGTAGCGTCATTTCATTTTCCTATACAATGATAAGAGTTCAATGTAAATTTCAAAATTCAAAATTTATATTAAAAAAAATCAAATTAATCTAATATTACATACAGCCGTGTCTCACAAAATTTTATCCTTAAATACTGCAAAAGGAGTTATGCTATTACGTTTTTTAATTCAAAAAATTTCCATATTACCTATTGGCTCAGCTCATCCTAAAATTAAGTAAATTTTTATTTACTTTCCTAATTAATTTTTTTGAGCAATTTACTTTCCTAATTTAGTTAACATAGAAACTCAAATTTCGTATTTTTCTTTTCTTAGATTAAACAAGTCAACCAAACTTTTCCTAACTTTAAGCGCAAAGTTTTTTTTTCCAAAGTTTTTAATTGAATTACTTTGGATGATAAATAACTATTGGAGGAAGTAAAAACGAAATTTTAAGTTTTTTGATATAGATTGATCTATTCTCGGTATCTTATTTTGGATGATTAATAACAAACTTTAATAGATCAATTCAGGATACAAAAGTACAAGTTAAATGAATATCATCATTATCTTAATTTAAGCTCAAATTTAAACATAATATATCTACTGAAGACTGAACTACATCTAAATTAAAAAATAATGTAACAGTAACTCAATTCCTTTCAAATTTCATATAGTAAATATCAAGTTTATCTATAAAAAATTTAAATTCTATATATATTTAAAATTATGATAAGTTGTAATTGTATTTATTTTTAAATTTTTGATTCACAATCTCTTTCAGTTATGCCTTTTTAAATTCATGAAAAAATCAACCATCAAAGTTGCCACTTTCTTTTTACTATGTGAAGAGAAAAAAATCTCATCAATAATGAAAGTGATACAGTTATCCAAGCAAGTCACTCTTAATGGAAAAGCTAAATTTCTCATTTGCTCTTCTGAGTTGCAATTTTTCTTTTCAGTAGAAAAAAGTATGTTATCTTTACAATTGTCTTTACCCATTTTGTACTTCACTAATTGTGGAAATACAAACTTTACAAGTACAAATGCCTTACAAATTCAATTATTGAATAGCGCATTGACATTTTTGCTTGGCATTTTAGCTGCTTCTACTTATGAGAACACCTAATTTCAGCCTCATTTAGCTTATTGTGCTCATCAAATAACAGTTTTTACAAAAGGAACATTTGTACAACTAGCGGGTAACCCGTGCTCTGCACGGGAAACCAATACTATGTCTTAAAAAATATTTTAACTATAGTTAACTAATATAGTAATCATCATTTTAACTAATACTATTAATAATAAAAATTAATCTATATGATTACTATTATTATAATAACTATTATAATTAATTAATACCATTGATAGTAATAGTTAATATATATATTAATAGCAATGATTAGTCTATATAATAATAATTATTAATATAATTATTATAATAAAATAATATTATTAATAGTAATAGTTAATTGATATAGTAACTATTATGATTAATTAATATTAAAAATTAATAATCTAACTTATATAATAACTATTATAATTAACTAACACTAATAATATTAATAGTTAATGTATATAGCCTATTATAGTTAACCAATACTATTAATAGTAAAAAATAACTTATAAAGTAACTATTATGGTTAACTAATACTATTAATATTAATAATTAACTATATAGTAACTATTATATTTAACTAATACTATTAATAGTAATAGTTAACTAATATAGTAATTATTATAGTTAACTCATACTATTAATAGTAATATTTAACTTGTATTGTAACTAATATTGTTAACTAATACTATTAACAGTAATAGTTAACTAATATAGTTAACTATAATAGTAACTATTATAGTTAACTAATACTATTAATAATAATATTTAACTTGTATTGTAACTAATATTGTTAACTAATACTATTAATAATAATAGTTAACTAATATAGTTAACTATAATAGTAACTATTACTAATAAGAGTAATAGTTAACTATAATGGTTAACTATTATAGTTAACTATTACTAATAATAGTAATAGTTACTATAATAGTTAACTACTATAGTTACCCTTTTTAGTAACTATTATTATTAGCTAATAGTATTAGCTAATGTAAAGAAAATGAAAAGTCACTTATTTATTAGTATGTTGTTGATGTGGCTTCTCCAAATGCAAGCTTTCTCCATTGTTTGTCCACATGTCAATACCATAGCTCTTTTGGCCAACTTTAATATATATATATATAGATTTCCTTGCATTGTTCATCCAACAAAACGATATTAGCATGCCAGAATCAAAGAGTTTGTGGTGATTTTGCGGATGACTTTATTGATGATGATGATGATGCGCACGAGCAAGAGGCAATGTTTATAGTTAGTTTTAGTTTTAGTTTTTATCTTTGTAAATTAAGTTATATACTCCTTTCGTCTCAAAATGAATGATCGGATTTGCTTTAATCAAGAGTATGTTAGATTATCCATTTGAGACAGAGGTAGTTACTAGGTAAGTATTTTGTGCATAATTTATGAGAATGATATATTTTGTCTTCATTTTTGAATTCAAATATAGTATATATACTTACATCCTGTAAAGGTAATAAACTTTAGAGTTTTATTATGATAAGTAGGTTAGTGTAAAATCTTATCGTGAAAATCCAATGAAAAAAATAATAAACACGGTACTTTAAATCATTGAGTGTGAACCATCCATTAATGAATCGTTGTATCATGGCCGGCAAAATTATTAAGTTAACATTCTATTATTTGCTTATATATTTGTCATAATAATAAACAAGGTACTTTATATCATTGAGTAGTATAGTGCTATCTCTAGGCTTTAGGCTATGTTCATGTTTCTGTGTTCTATACTAGTATAAGATTAGGGTTATATGAATATTTGTAATGAAGTTAGGATTTGCCCAGAAATAAGAGAAATGATGGTTATTCTTTGAAAGTAATACTCCCCCGTCCCGCTCTTTATAAATGATGCTTTTTGAAGTATAAAATGGAACGAATGGAGTATTTGTGTTTTCAATTTTGTAGGAAGGAGCCGTGCAGTAAGATGAGTTGTTTCCTCCCAAGTTTTTGTGTACAGTAGCCATGTAGTTGTACTTAAAGAGTATTTATTCCCCCGCCCCCTCCATTCGTGGTGAGCATATTTACAGACATTTGATTTTGAGCACATTGACATGTACAACAAATTTGACTTGCAGTTCAATTTTTTTCCTTTCAATTCTACCCATTTTATTATGGGTAGGGGTGGGTTCAAATTTGCATGTAAGTATAAATTAAAAATGGGTGGGGTGTAAGAATAGCATTTCTTAAAAATACAGGCCTCAATTCCTAAGAAGAAAAAAAATCTAGGCCTCAATTGACCCATGCCCCTTAATCGGTGGGTCCCTAAGCCTATCAACTTTTTAAAAATTATCATGTATAATATGAAAATTACTACTATCACTAAAAATAAATAAATTCATTAGTATAGTTGTATTTATATTATTTGATCAAAGTTCAACAAAGATGACACACAAAAATAAGATTATTTTTCTGTGGGATGAAGGGAGTACTTAGGTTCTAAATTGACTTATTTTGGTATTATTGGAATAGTCATTGTACAAACTAGATAACAAAATTCTAAATCTAAACTGATTTCCAAATATAATGGGTAAACTAAATTTGGAAATAATTACAAAAAAAAGGGATAGACAAGAGATGAAAATATTATTTTTAGCGAATTATTGACTTGACTTATTATAAGAGGGTTACTTAAATGGTGAAATATCTAACATGTTTATGTATATATGGAGTATATATTATCATAAATTAAAATTTATATGTGTAGAAACTTAAAACAATAGAAAATGCATAATCTTTGCAGGTAGGTTGAAGCAGTGACAAATCTAAAATTTACTGTGAAGGGGGTTAAATTCCTAAAAATATAAATTTATACTATAATGGACATACAGAATTTAGTGAGGCATATATTACTTTTTTCTTTTAGTCCAAATTTCAAGTAATAATAACTATCAAAGTTTCTACGTAAATATATACTCCTTTTTGTCTCTTAAAATATAGTAGTGATTTTTTTCATGTCGTCTTAAAATGAAATATGTATTTCTAAAATAAGATAAATTATTTGTGCAATGTACCATGGTACAAGTGTAATGCCCATCCTATTTCTTGTTAAATAGTTGACTTACTTGTTAAATTCTTGAACTTGCATATTATGTGTTAGTTTTACTTGGGTTAAATTCTTAACTGCTTTAGAACATTAAGGTGGTTAAATGTCTAGTTTTGACTTTTGGGTCATTTGTGAAAATTTGACTTTAGGGGCCTTTTTGTTAAAAGTAAAACTTGAGGGGCCTAAGCGTCATTTCCTGAAACTTGTTAAGTATATCATGTTTGTTGCCTTCTTCTCTGAGGCAAATTTCCCAAATTGCTTTACGTTATTTCCTCTGTTTCAAAAGCTAGGGTTAGAAGTTTACCCTATTCTCGACTCCTCGAGCTTTATTACCCCTCCGTTCTTGATTCCGATCCCGGATAAATATTCGTGGCGTTGAATAGAGCGTTCCAGGCCGAACAGAAATTTATTTGGGTAACTTTGATTTTTGATTAGGTAAGTTATTAGCTTCCCCTTGCTTGTAATAACATTCATATATGTTATTTTTGATCCTTGTGCTTGTTAATTTCGTGTTTGGGGCAATTTCTGTGATACTTGTAATTTTGGGACAAAGGGAGTATATCCTACTGGGTAAAATGTTGAAAGAACTTGAAATAAGTTGTTATGCACTTTTAGCAATGTTATAAGGTTAGTAAAAAGTTACTCCTACGCTTGGGGACGGAGAATTTTAGGCCTGAAAGGAAATTTGAGGTTTGCTGTAAATTGTACCAGGCGCCCACCTGGTGGCCCTCCAGGCGCCCGCCCTTTTCAACAGAAGATTTGGGTTTCAAAAGTATTCTAATGAGCGCCCGCCCGGTCTACCATAGGCGCCCGCCCGATCCCCTGTTCCAACTAAAGTGTTTTAAATCTAAATTGAAATGAAAGCTTATCCCTCCTAAGGCATAGAGCCTTGGTATAAGATGTCCTAGCAAGTGTATATGTACCTTTTGGGGCATTAGAACTTAGTCTTGAACATGAACACTTAAAGAACTTAAATGAGAACTTAAGTATAAGAGTAGTAACTCTTCTTTATGTCTTGAAAGTGCTATGAACAAGCACTAATGTGTTATACTTGTCTTGAAACCAATGATTGTGCACCTTAGGGGCATTAGCATAAAGTCTTGAAATTGAACATCCTAAGAATAGGATTAAGATCTTGTATGAGTAAAATGTATAACTCTTATACATGCTTGAATGTCCAAATATTGGAATTATAACTTGAAGTATAAGACCATAAAATCTTGTACATGACTTGAACATCCAAAGAATTGGATTAAGACTTGAATATAAGATAATAAAATCTTGTACTTGACTTGACACCAATACATATGTATGGTAGTGAACTAGAAAGTGCTATGAACAAGCACTAACTTGTATGAGACATGTTCTTGTTGTGTATGTTCAAACATTGCATATAGTTGCTTGATAACAAGGTGACTTATTGATTTCTTGAAGCATGTTCCTTGTTGAGCTAGTCCACTACTTTTGGATTAGTTCTTTTCCCGTAGTTCAAGTAAATATCTACTTGTAAATTCTTGTGTGAGTCCAGCTGGTTCTCCTTGCTCGTTCGGAAATATATAGGTTCACGCTTGTCGCGAGAGCTGGGGCTTAAGTGACAATCGGGTCCCTATGTATTTGCGCTTGACCCCTTACTACCGGCCATAGTAAGGGCATAGCTTCCTTGGTTGGAGCAATACGCCTGACTTAAGTGAATGCTAAACTCTTTTTTTTTTTTTTTTTTTTTTTTTTTTAGAAACCAGGGCAGCACCTGGGAAGATTTTATTAATTATAAAATATAAGTACAAGAGGGGGACAACCACCCGACTCATTGCCGGATATGGAGCCGGACCTCGAAATCCAAAAAATAAACCAACTCCTCAAAAGGTAAAACCATCTAAAAAATAAAAGCCTGAAAAAATTAAACCAAAGAACAATCCTAATAAATTCAAATGAGCCCAATGATCCATCAAAAGTCCAAGACACGGGCCCGTGTGCCTCTTTTACAACCGAAACGAGTCCGTATGCCTTCCTTGCACTCAAGAAACTATTCCACAGAACCAAACACCATAACCAAGCCGCAGCAAACACCAACAACATCAAATAATTATCGACGCTCAACATAGTATCCACTTTCATCAAAACGTAACGCGTCCAAGACACTCCGTGGAAGCTCCCTTGACGATCCATATGTCCAAACCGTTTTATGAATATGAGCTTCAAAAGCCAATCTATCCGCAACCCCATTTGCTTGACGAAGAACATGACGTAACTCATACCCTCCAATCAAACTTTCACATTCCCGCAATTCATACGTGTATTGCCACGGACAATTATTTCGCCCTTTTAAAATATTCACAGCTACTAAGGAATCTGAGTTTACCTGAACAGAAAGTAAACCCCAAGAATGACATAAGCGCAGGCATCACGTAAAGCAAAGATCTCCGCCTTCATGTTGGTTCCATCTCCGTAGTAGTGTGAAAAGGCACAAACAAAAGCCCCCATACCATCCCTTATAATACCACCACCCGTGCATTGGCCGTTTATCGCGGAACCATCCGTATTCAAAGTAAAAACATGAGAGCGCGAAGGCTCCCATCTCAACAGCCTCTGCCGCCTAAACTTATGCTCTGCCACTTTGAGGCCTAAGCTCTCCAACAAGTCACGGTCATTCCCACTAGGAGCCCCTTTCGGGACTATGAATGAGCACATCTCAATAAGAGAATTTTTAACCCCATCCACAATTTTGGCACTATTCATAACAGTTCCTTCGAAAATCGATTTACACCTTGCTTTCCAAATCTCCCAACAAGTAAAAAGCATAATACCCATACGAACTAAACCAACCTGTCGGCGCTTTGACTGTCCACCACACCAAACAGTCCACAAATGATGTAAATCAATATAATTATGAGTCAAAGGGAAAAGACTAACCCAATGCCTCCAAACAGACTGCGCAATCGCCGACTGTAGAAGTAAATGATTAAGAGTCTCCCTATGACCACCTCCAGGACAACACACACATCGAGATGGGATATTGAAGCCCCGAGACTCCAATTTTGCATCCACCGGAAGACCATTGTGCATAGCCCTCCACCAGAAACCACTGACCTTTGTAGGGATGTTGGGATGCCAAACCTTAGCACCCCATTCCACCAAAGGGCTGCGGACCCGAATATAATCCCACCATGCAGCTGTCTCAAAAGTTCCCATTTTTGTAAGAGTGAAGACCGGACGATCCTCACTATGCTCATCAATATGCACCCTACGAACATTGGCATGTAGATCCTCCGGGATAAACTGAAGCATGTCCTCCAAAACCTGAATACCATCTCTCACTGTCAAAAGTTGATCTTCAGGAAGCGGGCCCCCAAGTCGAACCCCACACCAATTATCAGTCCAAAATCTGATATCTCCTCTGCCAACAACCCAACGACTGCAATCATCCAACTGATGTAAATATGACGATGCAGCTTGCCACACATGCGAACTAGAGGCTGCAGGTTGACATTTATACTTGACACGGACCCATTGTGACCATAGGGAATTGCCTCTGGTGGCCACCCACGCCAACTTGGCTAACATAGCCTGATTCATATCCCCCACCCTCCGAATTCCCAAACCACCTTCCTGGATAGGTCTACAAACCACATCCCAAGAAACCCAATGAGCCCTTTTTTCACCTCCACTGCTCCATAAGAAGTTGGACATAATGCTTTCCAACTTACGAGTTACAAGCTTAGGAACCTTGAGCACACCCAAAGAATAAATAGGAATGCTAGAAAGCACAGATTTGATGAGAGTTACCTTCCCACCAAATGACAGAAGCCGTGCTTTCCAACCATCCACCCTTTTCATCATCTTTGCTTCTAGCTCCGCAAAGTGTACCCTCTTGACTCTACCTTTGAACAACGGGATCCCCAGATATTTGAGCGGAAACTACTGGTGCGTGCAACCCGACCATCTTCGAATATTTTCTATCTCGAACTGTCGCCTTTTAGCACCCACATAAAAACCGCTCTTCTCCAAATTAATAAATTGACCCGAAGACCTCTCACACATACTCAAAACCTCACGAAGACCCTCAATGGATCTCTGATGCCCGTTACAAAACAAAAGCATGTCATCCGCATAAAGCAAATGGGTCAATGGAAAATTCCCCCTACCATGTTCAAACGGCCTAAACACCTCTTCCTGAACAGCTCTGTACAATGCCCGGGACAGTATTTCCTGAGCAATAATGAATAACAATGGAGAGAGCGGATCTCCCTGTTTCACCCCACGAGTTGAGGGAAAGTAACCATGAGAAACACCCCCCATACGAACAGAATACCAATTACCCCGCACTAACCTCGAAATCAGGCTGCAGCAGTTGGCATCAAACCCAAACGTTTCTAAAGCTCTAAATAAGAAATCCCACTCTAGTCGATCATACGCCTTAGACATATCCAGCTTGAAGAGAACATTCCCACCCACAACCTTCTGATCGATCCGATGCACCATCTCATGAGCCAAGGCAATATTTTCCTGAATACCACGACCCCTCATGAAACCCGTCTGTTCCGGAGAAATTAACTTAGGCAACACACAAGCCAGTCGTAAAGTTAAAATTTTAGAGATCACCTTGTTCATAAAGGTGGATAGGCTAATAGGCCTCAAATCCTTAAACCCAGTCGGCTTATCAACCTTGGGTAAGAGCACCAACACATTAGACGACAAACCTTTGGGAAGTTCCTCACCTCTATAGAACGACTGAACCGCAGCAACAACATCAGTTTTAATAATTGACCAACATCCCCTAAAGAATTGACCAGTAAAACCGTCTGATCCCGGAGCACTGTCTGCATTCAGAGATTTAATAGACTCCCAAACCTCTGTCTCATCAGGGACTACAGTAAGCATCGCATTATCTGCAGTTGTTACTCCTGCCACAATACCCTGAAATAACCTGTCATCAACCTCATGAGGACCAGAAGAAAAAATCTCCTCAAAATGTGTAGCTCCAAGCTCTCCCAATAAGTTCTCATTATCACACCAAGAACCATCCGGCAGCTGCAGCTTCAAGGAATTCTGCCTTCTCCGCTCTTTGATGGAAGCGTGAAAAAAGGCCGAGTTTCTGTCTCCGTCCTGAACCCATAATTGCCGTGACTGCTGCTGTTTCATGTCCACCTCCCATCTGCGAACCTGAACTAGTTCCTCATTTTTCTGCCTCTGTTCTGCAGCAACTAAATCATCCCAATTTTGTTGCAGCGAGAAGTCCAAACGGGTAAGATCATCCTGCAACTGATCGATCTTACGGTAAATATTACCGAAAACCTCCCAATTCCACTTTTTGAGTTCTCCGCGCAACACATGAAGCTTCCGGTGCAGTCTGAACAACGGTGTTCCCCAGCAACCTCTACTCCACACCTCCCGTACAAAGTCATCAAATCTTGGATGCTCCAACCACATTTTATAAAACTTAAAGGGGCACTTCGGTTTGGTGATAACAGCGATATTAATCTGCAGCGGAGAGTGATCAGATACATCCCGCGGTAAATGAACAACAGTGATACTGCCGTGTTTAGCAGTGAAAGAACCGTTCACCAACACCCTATCCAATCTCTCCCAAATCCGACGATTCCCAGGATGCCCATTACACCAGGTATAGATACTCCCTTCATAACCCGCATCCTAAACACCGACAGTAACCATGAAATTGCAGAAGTCATCAATACTAGGAAAATCCCACCCATTACCTCCCAGTTTCTCCGCCGGCGCTGCAATGATGTTGAAATCACCACCAATCAACCACGGATCATCAGACTGCGAAGATAAATTAACGAGCTCTCCCCATAAAGATTGTCTCTCCAACCGATCACAACTGGCATAAACAAACGAAAATACCCCATACTGTTCACCAAAAACCGTAACCCGAACAGAGATATGTTGCTTAGAGACTAGAGCAACATCCATATCAATACCATTTTTCCATAACACCCAAATATGCTTATTAACAGGATCTCCATGCATGAAATGAGGAAAACCAAGTTGTTTAGCGATATTCGGGAGCCTAATACCATAGATTTTAGGTTCCAGAATTGCTAAACACCAAGGTTTATGCTGCTGCACTAAAACTTTCAACGCATCCATAGTCTTAACATTACCGACGCCTCTAGCATTCCATATGATGAATGACATTAAAAACTATTAGAGATAGAGGTTACCCCAACAGTCTTGCTTCGGGTCTGCGGAGGCGAACCCATCGGCAACGGCTTATTACCCTTTTTCTTCCTACGTCTCGACTTCTTACCACTGGAAACGTCTTTAAAAGAAGGATCTTGTTTCACTGTCATGTCCCCTGTAGAACTTGTCTCAGTAGTTGTCTCGACCTCAGTATCACCCTCAGAAAATTCTGAGTCCTCAGATCCCTGAATAGTCCCTATATCTGTATCCATGCCTTTCTGTCCCTGTCCCTGATTAGTATCCTCAGCTACTACCACCGGCACCTGTGTCTCAGAAACATGATCAATCGACGCATTAGTCGAAGAGACTTCCGTACTAGAGCTCATGACTACCACTGTGTTCACCATGCAAGGTGGTAGCTGTTCCTTTGTTCCCTTATCAACATCCTCCTCACCCTCTAAATCCTGAAGCACCGCAAAAGCATTCATATTGGACTCCTTTACTGCTGCCCCATCCTCCTCTGTATCCTTGATCTCAATCTCCTCATCAACCTCCCCATCCTCCAAACCATCTAAAACCGCAAAAGAGTTTTCATTAACTTTTGGTTGTTGCTGCTGCTGCTGCTGCTGCTGCTTCTGAACCCTTTCAAGCTCTTCTTTTTCTACTTTATCCTGTTCTGGAGAAATCTCCTCAACCAATATCGCAGAACTGGTTTTACCACCTGACTTGGGAGCTGCAATCTCCCCATCTTCCTTACCAGTACCCTTGTCATCCACCTTATTCATCCAAACATCATGATTACCCAAAATTTGTATTGCCCCATACTCCAACCTAGAAAAAACCGATCCCTTTGTCTGTCCCTGCTTACTAGTACCTGCATTTGCATCCACCGCTTTACCCTTCTCGGCCTCAGTTGCTTTCCGATTTCCTTTCCCACCCACAACCTGCCACTCAGAGTTGGCTTTACCCTGTCTCTGTGCCGGATCCCTGGGTGGTACCTGCTGGTGGGTTGGTTTCTGCTGTTGTTGCTGCGATGGGGGTTGCTTCTGCTGTTGAATCTGGACCGGAGGTTTCTGATACCCAGTGTTTCGACCCATTCGCCTAGCATTACGCCGACACGAGTATTCATCATGTCCCAACATTCCACACTTAGAACAGTAGAGCACATTCCCCTCATACTCAATGTCCTGCCAAAAACCATTTTCTCGAGAAGACCCAAGATAAATCCTACTAGGCTTATGCTGTGAAACATCCATTTCCACACAAAAACGAGCAAAACCATGATGAGTGAAACCAGCAGACCTATCATCAGCCCGTAAAAATGTACCCAACGTATTTCCAATGTTAGCCATAAAAGCATAATAATGTAAAGGCAGGTTAGGCAAGCGTACCCATACAGAAATACGAGGATTGTCACAACCATAATCAAAATCCGGTGTCCACCGAAAACATCGAAACATAGAATTCATAATAACATTGGATTCCCGAGCTAAAGCCAAAGTTAGGTCCTCTTGTGTAGAGAGATACACTGAAACATGGCGTGGGTCAAGTAAACCCACATTAAAAACCCCCTTTAGCCCCCAGTGTTGAGTTATGTGATCGTGAATTACCTTCAATTGGGGCCTTCCAGTAGTGAATTTTAATACGACCATAAATTTCAAACAGTCCGCAGCCGCTTGAATCTCCCGTTCAGTCAACATCAACATTGGTTCCCCATCAATAAAAGATCCACGGCGAGGAGGAGCCTGAAATCCCTCAAATGGGTTGACAAACGTACCTTCAACACCCTTATCCCCGCTCAATGCAGTCGAGTACGAAATAGGAGCCGTAGGTGCATGACCTACCTCACCCTTAACCAGATTGGCCTCTGCAGCCGCTATTGCTGACTTTCCTGCGTTGTTGGCAATCAAACCTTGAGAGATGGCATCCTTGGTCCCTTGAGCAATAGCCCCAATAATTACACCCGAGTTTGCACCATCCCCAACAACATTAGAACCTCCACCATACAAATTAGGGTTTTTGGAATTCAAAACCCTAGAAACGCCATTGATGCCTCCCCCACCAAACAAACCAGTACCAGCACCCTCCTTATCCATGGCTGAACCTAGAGGAGTTCTAGGCGACAACCACGAGCCAACAACCGTCGAAAAATTCCGGCCAAAAGGCCAAAATCCGAATCAAAAACAAAAAACTGCACCTCCAGAATTCGGACTGTAAAAACGCGATTCCCGATGATTGAACCGTTGGATCGTCTTAAAATTTTTGTAGCACATGCGAATCACGAATACTCACTTTTTCACCGTTGGGATTGTCAAAATAATTCCTGACGCTGGAGATATGGCCGGCGGCCGAATCAAATTCTAAAATCCAGGACAGTCCAGAAAAATGAAGATTCCCGATGATTTAACCGTTGGATCGTCTTCAAAATTCTGGAGGGAGTTCAAAACACCTAATCACTACTTTTCACCGTTGGGATCTTTCAAAAAATGTCCGGTGCCGGAGATATGGCCGACGGCCGAACTGAAAAGAAAACCCTAAAAGTGTGGTATGAATTATACTCCCTCCGTCCCAGAAAGATAGTCCATCTTTTTTCGTTGTTACTACCGAATGCTAAACTCTTGAACACCTCGTGAGTCTTGATCTTGAGAATGATACTGGTTACCGGGTCTTTTGATATATACTGAATAATCAGTTTCTTGTTATTGATCGTGATTGTCAAAGTAATACAAGCTACGACAACAATGGTATTCTTGGGAGGAATAAGGAAGGAAGCAATATCCTTTATAGCTTGCTTGTTTAGCCTTATGTGCTACTTGATGAGTGGCTTAGCCTCTCATATACTTGTTACTTGATGATACTTGATACATGATTACTTGAGTATCTACTTGAATTGCATGATAACATGTCATGTAGTTGCATCTAATAGCTTACTGAGATTTATCTCACCCCGTTCCTTGTTTAATTGTTTTCCTTAGATCAAAGGAAGGATAGTGCGCAGTGAGGCTTGACATAGCTGGGAGCTTACTACGCAGGTCGTGATTATTTTGGGGCTTGTGTCCTTTTACTCTTGGTGAGGACGATGTATTATGGGTTGTATAACTCCTCATTTTGGGGTAGACAGTTTTGTTCAGTTCTTATTGTCACTAGACATCTTGTATAGTACTCTTGATGCCAGCACATGAGCGAGGCATGTTTTCGCTGTGTATGTATTTAAATTTGATTTAAATTTTCTTGTCTAGAACTCGTGTTGTGAGCTAGTATAGCTCCTTACTCTTGAGTATATATATCATGTCAGTTTGTTATAGACAGATGTCATCCAGTTTCTTGTTAAGTTTCTTGTTCCTCGTTAGTCACTCCCACCGGGTTCGAGGTTCTATTAGGGGATCCCGGGACCTGGGGGCGTGTCAACAAGTAACCTACAGACAAGACAAGTGCGTTCTTTAAAATATTTGTTGCCAATATAAATCGGGATAAATGAGAGTTTTTTTTTTTCAAATTTTTAGTAGATAAATTATATTATAAATATATGTTCATTTGTTTATGGAAAAAAAACTACCAAGATTGATTTTGAGAAAATATCGTTGTAAATAAAACATATCTCCTCCATCTTATAATAAAGGTCGCGCTTTCCTTTTTTGTTTGTCATAAACTAAATGTCGCTTTTTCATATAAAAAGATAAACAGTGTTAGAGCATTTATTTTTCATAGTACAATCACTATACAAACAGGTAAAGCATATTCCTTAAAAGCGCTGACAAATCAAAGACGATATTATTTTAAGACTAGGAGTAATAAATCATTTACTATTCATCATATAAACTTTTACTTTTACAAATATAAATTAGAAGATAAACTGTTAAAATTGAAATTTAAATTGGACATTTATCATGGACAAGCATTTTTAGATTGAATTTATTAGGGCATCTCCAACGGTTTGGTGCAGAAATTGTACCGATACTCTAAAATAGTTCAATTTCAGCACCAAATATATTCCACCATCTCTAACAGTTTAATTCAAATCTTGCATCAAATAAGAATACTCTCAGAATATTCCTCACTACTTTATGTATTTTCATATTTTATGATTCAAATTACATTATACTAATAAATATTAAAATAATTAACTTACCAAACAATGCAATTAATATATATAAAAATTAATGTTTACATTTTCTTAAAATTGTTAATGTAAATAAAATTGAGTTATACATTTTCCGTCTCAAAATGAATGTTTAAATTTTTGTTTAAATTTATTTTTGAAATAAAGAATTAAAGAGGAAATTGAGAATTTATTTTGAAACAAAGGAAATATTATACTTTAAATGTAAAAAGAATATTTTAAAAGAAGGTAAAAGAGAATGGCGCAAGGAATGGCGCAGGGCCAAATCTGTGTCAAATTTGACGCATACTTCTGCTTGCTTCATAATAGCGCATAGCATAGAGTAATTGTTACAGCTGTATTTTGTGCCAAACATAGAAAAATATAGGGGTCATTGCAATTTGGTTCCTGACATTTCTCAAAATTCGCAATGTTGATGCTGTCATTTCAATTTCGTCAATTGGTACATCCACTTTATCTTTTTGTTGCAATCTGACTACAAAAGTAACTGGATGTTAGTTTTTTAACAGATTTTATGTCATGTGACTAGCACATGACGTTTTAAGGGAGATTTTATGATTTTTTTTGGAGTTACCATATCTGATTGGTATTATTCTTTTTTTAATTGAAGCTAATATTTAAATATACAACATTTTATATTTTGGGCAATTTTTTTGTTTACCAGATTATTTTAAATTAAATTTTAATATAAAAAAAATAGAAAACCGCATGAAAAAAAAAATCTAAAATAGAAATTAACCTCAAATATGTTTTATATGAAGTAAATGTTGCATGTGGAGAATCAGTTCATGATAATATTGTATAGTGTTAAAAGGAGAGGAAGAGGAGGATGAATTAGGGGAAGGGTGTATGTGTAAGGAGTGATTCAGGAAGGTGGTAGAGTGGTGGTGGAAAGTAAAGGAGAGGAAAAAAGATATAGCATGGTGGAAAGTAGTAATTTTTCAGATTATATTCACATATTTCTTATTTTTAAAATATTTTCATTTATTATATTACAAATTAAGATAATTTAATTAATTCAATCAAAAAATTCAAAAAAATAAATGTTGTAGAGGTAGTAGTAAAAGGAGACTAATTATATTTATTTGTGTCATCCTTTCTCTCTCTTTCTTTGTATGTTTGACGAATAAAATTAGTCGTATCACTTTTTTTTAAGTGGACAATTATTAATAGTGATGATAGTGAGAATAAAATACAATTTATTCATAATCTTATATCTTTTAATTATATAACTTCAATTATATTAAATAAAAATATTCTCAGCATTACTATGCTCCCGTCGAATTTCGACGGGTTACACACTAGTGTTTTGAAAATCACGTTTTTGCTTAAGGAAAAACGTGTTTTTCACAAGACTCACTCCATATATATATATATATATATATATATATATATATATATATATATATATATATATATATAAAGATCAGAGGTCCGATTTTAAAACATGCATATTAAGATAATAACAATAAATAACATAAAAATATCAAAATAAATATCGCATGAATAGTGAATAGTAAATTTGACTTTTTCTACAGTAACTTTGACTTTTGAAAATACGTATACGTAGGCTTTCGTTATACCTCAGTTTATCCGTCACCCGTAGGTCTGGAAGGTTAGTGGTTTCCACCTTTCGTAACGTTTTTGTTTGAAAAGATAATTTGTAACAATTAACAAATAATTGTAAGTACTCGAGGCGAGAGTAGTAAACTTACTTGTTTATTGCAAATTGTTGAGAGTACAATTGTTGAGAGAGATTACAAGAGATTTTTAGAGAGAGAAATATTTAGAGAGAATTTAAAACTGATACTAAATTTTGCCTGCCTTACAATGAGAGCTATCTAATCTTATATACTACTGGCTTTTTGTCGTGCAGGTCGGCAGGAGGAATCTTCTTTTGAATATCATTAGCATTGGGCCAGGGCGGCTGGTGCCTTTGTTGAAATTTGTAACCAATGGGCCAGGGCGGCTGAATTATTTGTTGAAATTTGTGACCAGTGGGCCAGGGCGGCTGAATTATTTGTTGAATTTTGTGACCAGTGGGCCAGGGCGGCTGATTCTTTCTTCTATTTGTTGAGGATTCCTTCTTCTTTTTGTGTGGGCCATGGATGGTGACTGAGATGCCTTCTTCTTTTTTGTGCAGCTTTACAGATCTAATTCTAGATCGTCTGGTTGTGTGTAGAAGTCATCATTGGGTTGTGTATCCCCTTCATTCATAGAGGATGAACTGCCTTCGTCGCTAAGTTGGACCATTAGTCTTTCCAGATCCGTTGAATTTGTACATTTAGCCATCTGGGACATAATTTGTTGTTTTTTGGCTAAAAACTCTTCATTTTGTTGAGATTGTTTGAGAGGAATTGTTTTGCAATATTCTGGTTTTGAAAGAAAGTATTTTGTCACTGCTCCAGAATTGCAATGAGAAATTTCAGTTTTGTCCCACCATTTTATTTTGTATTTTCGAATCAAAATTGGTAAGATTGTTTTTTGTACACACTCACACTTTTGTACTGTCATACAGTCACACATTTGTTCCTCTCTTAAGTCAAATTCTGTCATAAAAATCCATGGGACTTGGAAATTATGACAAAATAAGGCCCAAAAAGGAGTCTGAGAAATTTGTTCTGGGTAAGAGACTTTTGTTGACCATTGGTCGAAGGCTATTTGTACATTTGTTGGGACAATTGATTTGTCTAGTCCGAAAGTTTTCCACCATTGATGAAACCAATAAGGGGTTGGGTAGGAAAAATTTGGACAAAAATAAAAGAAATATGAAAGAGAAAAAGATTTGTTTTGTCTAAAAAAGGCCCTTGACCAAGCCAAGATATAATCATAATAATTAAATCTTGCTGAATTGTTTGAATTTAATAAATCTCGAGAATCATTTGGTTTTTGGCCCCAATCTGTTAAAGTCAGGAATTTTAAAATCTTGACTTTGCAATAACGAATTTTTGTTTTTATCAACATGGTCAGTAGAATATTGAAAAGTGGCGGATTTTGTTTGTGTCAAAATGGATTCATAGAAAAATTGGTTTTTCATAAAATTATCAGGAATATAATTGTGCAACGATGGTAAAATAAATTGTGATATTTGGTAAGGATGCCAATTGTCAGTCATTTCATAAATTTCTGGTTCTAAGACACAAATAAAACGGTATGTGTTTTATAAAAATAATTTGTGGGTGGTGTTTGTTTAGGGTGAGGATTAGGAACGATTTGTCTATTGAGTTGAGAGGTTTGTGGGTTTTCTATCTTGAGGGCAGATTTGTAAGTAACTGTCTTTTGGGAGGATGGTGTTTCTTTTGAGATTGGGGGAGAGAATGGTTTTGCATCTGGGGAAAGAGTGGCAAACCTATTTTCTAATTTGGTTGAATTGGCATTCTGTCATGAATGTAGTTTGGAAACTTTGTAAGAGGTCTGATTTGTATGATCGATTGTTCTTTCTTGGCCTTTCCTTTGAGCGAAGTTCCTGAAATCATTCTAAATAGGGAGAAGTTTAGTATGTAGATTGCAGTAGTCTCGTACGAGGCTATTTAATCTGGCATATGTAGAAAATCTTGATTTGGATAATGATCATTGTAAATACAATTTGTAAGCCTTTTAAAAGTTGAGATTTCATTTTTAATAAGATTTGAAAAAGGCGAGGAGGATTTGTTTTCAAAGATTTCTTGTAAATCATATAAATGAAATCGAAGTATTTGGGTCTTGCGAAAAGGGGTTCTTTTGTGAAAGTTTTTGCATTCTTTTAGTAATATTGGTGATTTTTGTAGTAAATAATTTATGTAATTGGAAGTATTTAAATGAACACGATTTCCATTAATAAAAACGCTCCAAGTTTGTTCCTGTTCTATTTGTGAAATGAGTAAGGTCTCTTTATGTAATTTTTCTAATTCTTGTAATGATTGGTTTGAAAAGAGTGCGGTTTCTTCATTTATATTTGCCATTGCCTGCAATAAAGATTGTTTTTATTGAATTTAAATCAAATACAAATAAATGAAAGACATAAAGATACATTTTTAGAGAAATTTATGTAACTTCCTCATTCTTCTGGAAAGAGCCTTTGCTTGTATGAGCATATTTGTTGCAATTCTTTTTTGATGATAGAAAACTCCATTGTCCTCTATATATTCCTCAAGATCACTGACGAGGAATCGCACATACATAAAATGTATTCTTATTTCATAATTTGTGTAAGTATGAGGGAAGTCTGTAGATTGAAGATCTCTTAGTTGTCTAGCTAAATGGTTCAAATAATCAATGTTAATCAAGCCATCTATTTCGTCTATCATGTGTATTAATAATTGGTTATTTATCAGTGGGAAGTCAGCCATGTCCTTGTAGGAATTCTCTAGTTAAGAAATCTGGGATTGAATTGTCTTTGCCTGCAATATGAATAATGTCAAAATCAAATATTGATAAAAGGGCTTGCCATCTGGCAAAAATCTGTTTTGCCGCTAAATCTTTACATCTTTTGTAAAACATCTTTTGCAGCTTTGCAATCTACTTTGACTGTAAATTTTTGATTAAGAAGATCATCTTGAAATTTTGTTATACATAACACTATAGAAAGAATTTCCTTTTTTATTGTAGAATAATTTGATTGTGTTGTGTTCCATATTCCCGAATAATACCTTATTATTTGGTTTTTCCCATCTATGTTTTGAGTCAATATCCCACCATATCCTATGTCTGAGGCATCAGTGCTACTGTTTTAGGGGCATTAGGATCACATATAGTTAAACATGGTAATTTTTTAACATGTAGTGTTGATTTGTTTAATAACATTAGTATGCTCTTTTGTCCATGGTTTTGGATTTGTTTTTAATCTATCAAAGAGTGGTTACAAATTTGTCTTAATTTAGAAAGAAATCTGCTATATAATTTAATGATCCTAGGAATCTTTGTAATTGATTTTTATCTTTTATCTCATTTGGAATTTGTCAGCAAAATCTATAGATCTTTGTATTGGTATTAAAGTATTATTGGTTATTTCATGTCCTAAAAACCTAATCTTTGTTGATAAAGTTTTATTTTTGTTTTTGATAAAACTAACCCATTTCTTATCATTGTTTTATAAAATATGTTTAAATGTTGTCGTGTTGTTCTAGAGTCTTACTAATACTAAAACATCATCTATATAAAAAATAATAAAAGTGTATGGATTAAATATTTCATTCATTATTTTTTGAAATTCACTTGGTGCATTTTTAATCCAAAGGGCATAACATTCCATTCGTATTGCCCAAAGGGCACTGTAAAAGCTGTTTTGTATTTATCTTCTTCTGCTATTTGTATCTGCCAAAAGCCTGATTTCATGTCAAATTTTGAAAATATAGACGCATCATGTAATCTTTTAGTAAATCTTGTTATTGGGTATTGGATATCTAATCCATTTTAGTGCAGTGTTTAAAGGTTTGTAATTAATAACTAATCTTGGGGCACCTCTTTCAATTTCTGCATTTTTGATACATAGAATGCTGAGCATGACCAAGGTGATTTACTTTTCCTAATTAATTTTTTATTGAGTAAATCTTTAATTCTTTTTTACAATATTCTAATAATTCTTGATTCATTTGTATAGGTCTTGCTTTTGTAGGTATTGTTTGTTCATTAAAATCTTTTCATATGGTAATGTTATTACATGTTTTTTTTCTTTCCCAAAAAGCTGTGGGTAAATCAGAACATAGGTCTTTTTCAAATTTTTCTAATTTTTTAGAGATTATGTCTTTGTTTTGTTGAAATTGTAATTTTTCTTCAATTTTGATATTTAATAATTCTTCCTTAAGAAATTTCATTTGATTTTGTAAAGTATTTAATTTAGAGATTCCTGTTTTTGTAAATTATTACATCACTATTGGATACAGGATATAAAAAATCAAATATAATTTTTTGTCCTAATATTCTTGATTCTACTCCTCTTTGTGATACTGAAAAGGGATATAGCATTTGTAAAAAAGGGTTACCTAATATAACTTTTGTGTTTAAATTTTTACAAGCATAAGACTTGTTTTAAAGCAGATACTAGTATTGCAAACAAGTGCTTCAGGTATTTTGTATTTTTACTTCTAATTTTGAAGAATTGGCTGCTGAAAGACTTTGTTTG